>PVJL010007663.1:0-75383 GCA_004026885.1 Lyroderma lyra | reverse complement strand
TAATTTTTGATAAAGGAGCAAAAAACATACAATGGGGAAAAGACAGCCTCTTTAGTAGGTGGTGCTGGGAAAACTGGAAAAACATATGCAAAAGAATGAACCTGAGCTATGAACTCTCTCCATATACAAAAATTAACTCAAAATGGATTAAAGACTTTCATATAAGACCTGCAACAATAAACTGTATAGAAGAAGACATTGGTACTAAACTTATAGACCTAGGACTCAAGGAAGACTTCATGAACCTGTCCTCAAAGGAAAGGGAAGTAAAAGCAAAAATAAATGAATGTGACTTTATCAAACTGAAAAGCTTCAGCAAAAGAAACCATCAACAAGGCAAAGAGACAGCCATCTGAATGGGAGAAAATATTTGCCAATAACGCATCAGATAAGGGTCTAATATCCAAAATATATAAAGAAGTAATAATACTTAACAACAAAAAACACAAACAACCCAATTGAAAATTGGCCAGAAGAACTAAACAGACACTTCTCCCACAAAGAAATACAAATGGCCAGCAGACATATGAAAAAATGTTCATCCTCATTAGCTATCAGGGAAATGCAAATCAAAACCACAATGAGATACCACCTCACACCTGTGAGAATGGCTATTATCCACAAGACAAGGAATTAGAAGTGCTGGAGAGGATGTGGAGAAAAAGGAACTCTGGTACAATGCTGGTGGGAGTACAAACTCGTACAACCACTGTGGAAGGCAGTGTGGAGGTTCCTCACAAAATTGGGAATGGAGCTACCATTTGACCCAGCAATCCCCCTTCTGGGGATCTACCCAAAGAACTTGAAAACCTTTGTCCAAAAAGACTTATGTACCCCAATGTTCATCTCAGCGCTGTTCACAGTGGCTAAAACATGGAAACAACCAAAGTGCCCTGCGACAGATGACTGGATAAAGAAGCTGTGGTACATATACACAATGGAATATTACTCAGCTATAAGAAAAGATGAAATATTGCCATTTGCAACAAAGTGGATGGACCTGGAGATCATCATGCTTAGTGAAATAAGCCAGACAGAAAAAACAAAGAATTGCATGATTTCACTCATATGCGGAATATAAAACTGAAAGCAAAGAAAAAAAGAATTGAAGTAACAAGTAACCCATGGTCACAATCAATAGTTTAATGTTTATTTGGGGATGAGTGGGTTAGGGAGGGTAGAAAGGGGAGGGGGTGGGAGAGGAGTGGGGGAAGCTAAATATAAGGTGATGGAAAGAGAAGTCACATTAGGTGGTGACCTTACTATACATCAAGTTGACAATGCACTGTAGAATTGTATGCCTGAATCCTATGTAATCCTTGCTAACAGATGTCACCCCAATAAGTCTAACAATAAAAATGAATTTAAAAATAATATTAAATATTATGCATCCAAGAACACTATCAAGAAATTGAAAAACAGTCCACAGAATAGAGTATATATTTGCAAGTCATGTGTCTAATAATGATCTATTATCCACAATATATAAATAATCCACGAAACTCAATACAACAAAAAGATAAATGACCTAGTTAAAAATGGGCAAAGGACCTGAATAAATATTTCCCAAAATAAAACATAAAAAATGGCCAAGAAGCACATAAAAATATGCCAAGATTTTTAGTCTTTAGGGAAATTCAAATCAAAACCAGGAGATGTTACTTTACCCCTACTATTATTGTCATAATTTTTTAAAGGAACTTAACAGATGTTGGTGACAATGTAGAGAAATTAGAACTCTTGTACATTACTGGTCAGATTGTAAAATGGCATAGCCACTATGAAAAACAGTTTATCTTTACTTAGTACATTAAAAATAGAATTAGCGTATTATCTAGCTATTCCACTTTGGGTTTATACACAAAATAATTGAGAAGAGATATGAAAAAAATAATGGATATATTTATGTTTATAACAGCAGTATTCACAATAGCCAAAATGTGGCAATAGTTCAAATGTTCATTGAGGATAAACTAAGAAATAACAAAAATGATATCTATACAATGAAATATTATACATTCGTAAAAGGAATTAAATACTAAAAGTCCACCTATTGTTTGAGTCCATTTATATAAAATAGCCAGAATAGGGAAGTCTATATAGACAGAAAACACATTAGTATTTCCCAGAGCCTTGGGGAAGTAAGTAATGGGAGTGACTGTTAATAGGTTTCCTTTACAGGTGATGAAGTTGTTCTGGAAGGTAGATAGTGATGTTGATAACACAACATTGTGAGTGTACTAAATATTATTAATGGTAAATTTTATATTATATATACTTTATCAGAATAAAATGATAACAAATTTTTTAAAAAGGGAAGACAAGCATTTGATCAATGAACTAATGAATGGTGAGCTTGACTGATAGAACTTCATGCAGGAAGCATGAGATTTGATATTGGTTTGCAAGGGTGAATGAGAGTTAGGTAGTTGTAGAAAACTAGCAGTGAATAAAAAACAGTTTATTTCAATACAAGTCACAGAAATATCTGTTATTAATTTCAATGGATATGCCACTGCAAGAATAAAGCATAGAAAACCAGAGACTAAAAAAGGAATAAAAAGTAATAAAGAGAGATGGTACACTATTGCAGTCAGAAACCACATTCTTGTTTTTATAGGCTCAAAACCTACCTTTTATGCTTATTAGTTGTGTGACCAGGGACAACTTACTTAAGTTGGTCTCCTTTGTCCCTATTATCTTTATTTATGGACTGGAGATACTTACCCACCTCACAATATTACGTAAGACAATTCATACACAGTGTTGATCACAATGCCTGGCGCAGGGTATGTGCTCACTGAAAGACAGCTGTTTTTTTTTTTTGTTTTTTGTTTTTTGTTTTTTTTTTTTTTTTGAGTGGAGCTACAAATCCAGATGTTAAATATACAAAGCTTAAGAACCATGATGTGACATAGTTTGGTCAGGATAGAACTACTTTTGAACATTTTCTGTGATTATTTTATTTATTTTTGTTCTGTTTACATTTAGAATTTGGCAACATCTTGAAAATGCCAGGCTATCTCCACTATGTTAAAAAAATTATGTGACATGTTTTTCTGTCTATATTTAAGACACAGAATTAAAGGAAAAGCACAGAGATGGATATACAGTTCTGCAATGGAAGTAGGAATCAAGGGGTCAGAATTTCTAGGGGCCAAATGAGATTTAGAAGGATGGAGTTAGAGTTCTTTTTTTTTCTGAGACTTTTTATTTTTCAATTACATTTGATATACAATATTTTATTGGTTTCAAGTGTACAGCGCAGTGATGACCCATTTATATAACTTACTAAATCCTCATTCTGATACATCTGGTTCCCCTCAGACACCATACATAGTTATTACAATGTTATTGACTGTATGTATGCCCTATGCTGCAATTTACACCCCTGTGATTATTCTGTGTTTATGAATTTGTACTTCTTGATTTCTTTCCATTATTTACTCACTTTTCTAGCTTCCTTCTCTTCACCCCAACAAATCTGATTTCCATTTGACACCACAAAAAGTTACTGAAACCTTATTGACTATATTCCCATGTTATGCTCTATAGCCCAATGATTATTGCTTTGTAACAACCAAACTAACTTCTCAATTCCTTTTCCTTATTTTACCGACTCTCCCATCTCTCCTTGTATCTTAAAGAAGTCTTGCTAACATTCTTTGTAGTACTGGTTTGGTATAGCTTTTTCTTGTCTGAGAAGCTCTTTACCTGTCCTTCAATTTTGGATTCCAGCCTTGCTGAATACATTAATCTTGGTTGTAGATCCTTGGTTTTCATCACATTGAATATTTTCTGCCAATCCTTTCTGGCCTGCAAAGTTTCTGGTGAGAAATCAGCTGAAAGTGAAATGGGTGTCCCCTTATAAGTTAGTATTTGCAATTCTCTCCCCACTTTTAGAAGTTTCTATTTTTCTTTAACTTTTGCCATTTTAATTATGGTGTGTCTTGGTGTGTTCCTGTTCAGGTTCATCTTATCTGAGACTCTCTGTGCTTCCTGAGCTTGTATGTTTATTTCCTTTGCTAGGTTAGGATAATTTTCAGTCATTATTTCTTCAAATAAGTTCTTGATCCCTTGCTTTTCCTCTTCATGTTCTGGTAGGCCTATGATGTGAATATTGTTATGTTTAATGGTGTCCCAGAAGAATCTCAAACCATTCTCAATTTTTTGGATTTTTTTTTATTGTTGTCCTGATTGGGTGTTTTCTTCTGGCTTTTCTTGCAAATCACTGCTTTGCACTTCTGCTTCATCTAGTCTAGTGATTCCTTTTTTTCCATTCTTCATTTCAGTTAATGTAATCTTTATCTATGTCTGGTCCTTTATAATGGTTTGTATGCCTTCCTTTTGCTTGCTATTTCACTGTTGAAATTATCATTAAGTTCCCTGAGCATTTTTATAATCATTGTTTTGGGCTCTGTCTCTGATGCATTGCTTGGACCCATCTCTTTTACTTTGATTTTTTTGTTGTTTGAATTTATTTTAAACTCCCTTTCTCTGGTTTCTCATTCTGGCAGCCCTCTTTTTGTAGATATTCTTCTCCTTAACCCGACACTCACTGCTGCAAACTTTTTGTTGTTCACTGCTGATACTGGGTGGGCAGAAGTCTGGTGGGGAGCAGTGGCCAGGACTCACACCTTTGTTTTCTTCCTAAGGGCCACAGGGCTGCACAGGCAGTATAAGTGTAAGTACAGGCAACCCCCATATAACATAGTTGTTAGGTTCCTAAAAATGCCATGTTATACAAAACAAATAACTAATACAAAAAAGGGGGGTTAATTTCCAAAAATGAACAAAACATACTATTATATTTTTATAATTAAGAGAATATCTGTGTTAAAGCAATTTTCACCAAAAGTGTAACATTAATATGTATTACATATATTTTGCTCTTAAAAGCTTTTATTACATTCCGTGTTACTTGGGGATGTCCCTAATTTCAAATGAGGTACCTTTTGCTCTAAAAAGCTCTTATTATGTTCTGTGTTGTTTGGGAATTTCCCTAATTTCAAATGAGATATTTTTTGTTCTTAAAAACTCTTATTATGCTCCATGTTGTTCAGGGATTTCTTTAATTCTCAAACCATGTTAGAGTGAAACCATGTTCTAGGATGAAACCATGTTGTATCAGGGTTTCCCCAATTCTCAAACTGTGTTAAAACAAAACTGTGTTATAGAAGCACGTGTTATATGGGGCTTACCTGTATGTCTTTTTGTTCTAGATTTGCCCTGAGGACTCTGCTCTGACCCTTTGGGTCAGTCCTGTGTGCTGGTCTCTCAGACCAGGCTGGTTGTAGACTGATAAGTGCATCCACAGCCTCCTCTCTTTTTCTCCTTCTTGGGCTGGAGGGATGGATGTTGGGCTGTGGTTTGTAAGGGGGGGTGACTGGGGTTCCCGCCTTTGTTTTTTGCCTGGGGCCATGGAATCACATGAGTAGTACATGGACTTTCACATTTCTGTATTCAGTTTGCCCCAAGGACTCTGTCTTGAGCCTTGGGGGTCAGACCTGTATGCTGGTCTCTCAGACTGTGCTGGTTGTGGGCCACAAAATGCACCTGCAGACCCTCTCTCCTCATTCCTCAGCCAGAGCAAGGTTGAGCTGCAACTCCTCAGCACCTCTGTCACTCCCTCTCCTCTCAGAACTGCAGTGAAGTCAGGATGCTGGGTATTACAGAACCGATCTGCACCTTCAGGGGGCCAAAGTGTGGTATGGTTGCAGTGCCTCACGGCTGGCACCTCTGGGCCTCTTTTTCTCTGTCTCTCTGACTGAATGAGGTCGAAATGCTCAGAGTTCCAAGTGTGGACCTGTGTGAAGCCCATGTCTCTTCACTTCCCCCCTCTTTTTGCTTTGCCTCACTGCCCACCTGCAGGTACTTGGATGTAACAAGCGAATTTCTTAGTTGTGTTGTGTGTGGTGTAGGGAGTCCTTAGTTGAGTTATATATGTTTTATTCATTGTAATCTCCAGGAGAGTTTTTCAGGGGTCCCTCTGATGCCACCATTTTGTTGTTCTCCCTTGGATTTAGGGTTCTTGATCAGGTAAACCTCCTGCTAGGATTCCCTTACATAAACTATTCTCTCCTCAGATTTGAGAAGTACAAGGTTTTATTTATATTGTCAACAAATAGTCATTATGTTACATATAGGGGCAAGGTGAGGTTAAGGACAAGTGTGTGTGTGTGTGTGTGTGTGTGTGTGTGTGTGTGTGTGTATATATATATATATATATATATATTGGATTTTTCCAAGACAGCTTCTCTTTTTCTCTCTCTGTATACACACACACACACACACACAGATATATATACATACACAGACATATATACATACACACACATGCATACATATACACATATATACATATACATATATACATACATACATACCTGTGTGTGTGTGTCTGTGTGTGTGTGTGTGTGTAGTGTTTATTGTTGTTGTTGGTTGTTTTTGGTAGTTCCCTGACTGGGAATTGAACCAAGGCTGTGGCATTGAGAGTGCCAAAGCCTAGCCACTACACCACCAGGGAAACTCTGTTTTTTAACTTAGAGCGTTGGCTCACAGAACAGACCAGCTGTGTAATCTTGGACAATTTACCTAACCTCTCTGAGCTATTATCTACTTATGTGTAAATTAGAGATAATAATTGAATCTACTTCATAGAGTTGTATTAAAAATGTTAAAGCCCATACTGTAAAATATTTAGAAAAGTTACTGGCACATACTAAACACTTGACAAATATTACACTATTTTAATTTTTTATATACATGTTTCTGCTCAACTAGATTTTATTTTTATTATTAGATTTATTAGGGCAATGTTGGTTAACAAGCATTACGTAGGTTCCAGTTGTACAATTGTACAGTGCACCATCCGTGTGTTGCATTATGTATTCACCACCTAGTGTCAGTTCTCTTTCCATCACCATAGATTTGGCTTCCATTCCCTCCTTTCCTACCCCTTCCCTTTTCTTTTATCTCCTACATCTTTCCCCCAGGTAACCACTAAACGATTGATTGTGTCCTAAGTTTTTATTTCTTTGTTGCTTTCAGTTTTATATTCCACATATGAATACAGTCATATGGTTCTTGGATTTTTCGGTCTGGATTATTTTGCTTACCATGATGTTCTTGAGGTCCATCCATTTTGTTGCAAATTGTAGTATTTCATCTTTTCTTATAGCTGAGTAATATTCTATTGTGTATATGTACCACAGCTTCTTTATTCAGTCATCTATAGAAGGGTACTTTGGTTGCTTCCATGTCTTGGCCAGTGTGAACAGTGCTGTGATGAACATTGGGCTACATAAGTCTTTGTGGACTAAGATTATTAAAATTTTTTTGGTAAATACCCAGAAGGGAAATTGTCAGGTCACATAGTAATGCCATTCCCAGTTTTCTAAGGAACCTCCACATTATCTTCCACAGTGGTTGTACCAATTTACATTCCCACTACCAGTGTGAGAGAGTTCCTTTTTCTCCACAGCCTCTCCAGCACTTGTTATTCCTTGTCTTGTTGATAATAGCCATTCTAACAGGTGTGAGGAGGTATATCATTGTGGTTTTGATTTGCATTTTCCTAATAGGTAATAAAGTTGAGCATTTTTTATATGTCCGTTGGACATTTGTATATCTTTGTGGGAGAAGTGTCTGTTCAGGTCCTCTGCTCACTTTTTAATTGGGTTATTTGATTTTTGTTGAGTCATACTAGTTCTTTACATATTTAAGATATTAGTCCCTTATCAGATGTGTTTGCAAATATTTTTTCCCATTCCATTGGCTGTCTCTTTGCTTTGTTGTTGGTTTCTTTTGCTGTGTAGAAGCTTTTTAGGCTCATTCATTTATTTTTGTTTTTTCTTCTTTTGCCTTTGAGGTCAGGTTCATGAAGTCCTCCTTGAGCCCAAGGTCTGTAAGTTTAGTACCAATGTTTTCTTCTATACAGAATATTGTTTGGGGGCTTATATGGAGGTCTTTAATACATTTTGAACTAATTTTAGTATATATGGTGACAGTTCACAGTTTAGATTTATTTTTTATATGTGTTTTCCAGTTTTCCCAGCACCATCTACTGGAGAGGGTTTCTTTTCCCCATTGCACATTTTTTGCTCCTTTATAATAAATTGTCCATATATTTGTGGATTTATTTCAGCATTTTTTATTCTGTTCTGTTGGTCTGTGTGTCTGTTTTTCTGCCAATACCAAGCTGTTGTGATTATCAATGATTTCTAGTATACGTTGAAATTGCGGAGCCTGACACCACCGGCCTTATTCTTTTTATGCAGTATTGTTTTAGTGATTCAAGGTTTTTTGTGGTTCCATAGAAATTTAATGATTTTTAAATCTATTTTGTGAAATTATATTGGTGAGATTTTGATGGGAATTGGATTAAATCTATATATTACTTTGGGTAGTATGGCCATTTTAACAATGTTAAGTCTTCCTATCCATAAACACAAAATACCTTTCATTTCTTTATATCTTCTTCAATTTCTTTCAAAAGTGTCTTATTGTTTTCCAAGTATAAGTCCATCACATTCTTTGTTAAGTTAATTCCCAGGTACTTCATTTTCACTGTTGTGATCACAAAAGGATTTATAGTCTTATTTTTTTGAAGATTTCTTGTTTGTATATAGGAATGCAATTGATTTTTGTACTTTGATTTTGTATCTTGACTTTACTGTGTTCATTTATTGTTTCTAATAGTTTTCTGAGGGAGCTTTTGAAATGTTTTATGTAAAAGATCATGTCATTTGCAAATAGTGAAAGACTGACATTTTCTCTCCCAGTTTGAATATCTTTTATTTCTTTCTCTTGCCTGATTGCTCTGGCTAGAACTTCTAGTAGTATATTGAATAGCAGTGGTGACAGGGGGCATCCGTGTCTTGTTCCTGATTTTAGGGGAATGGGCTTCAGCTTTTCTCCATTCAGTATAATATTAGCTGAGAGTTTGTCACATATGGTCTTTATTATGTTGAGATATTTCCTTCTTTACCCATTTTATTCAGTGCTTTGATCATAAATAAATGTATCTTGTTAGATGCTTTTTCTGCATCAATTGATATGATCATATGTTTTTATCTTTTATTTTGTTTGTGTGGTATATTACATTGATTGATTTTTGTTTGTTGAAACATCCTTGTATTCCTGGGATGAATCTCACTTAATTGTGGTGTATAATCTTTTTGATACATTGTATTGTGTTTGCTAGTATTTTGTTTAGGATTTCTGCACTTGTATTCATCACAGATATTGGTCTATAGTTTTATTTTTTTGTGTGTTTTCTTTACCAGGCTTTGGTCTTAGGGTAATGTTGGCCTTGTAGAATAAGGGAAGTATTTCTTCTTCTTTAATTTTTTGGAAGAGTCTGAGTAGGATTGGTGTTAATTCTTCTTTGAACGCTTGATAAAATTTGTCGGTGAGAACATCTGATCTGAGTATTTTGACTTTGGGAAGGTTTTGGATAATTGTTTCAAATTCTTTACTATTGATTTGTTTATTTAGATTACTCTGTGCTTCTTGGTTCAGTCTAGGCAGACTATACATTTCTAGAAACTTGTCCATTTCTTCTAAGTTGTTGAATTTAGTGACATAAAGCCCTTCATAATATTTTCTTATGATTCTTTGTATCTTTGTGGTATCAGTCACAATCAGTCACAATTTCTTTCATTTCAAATTTTGGATATGTGTGCTTTTTCCTTTTTTTTTTTTTTTTTTTTTTTTTTTTTTTTTTTTTTTTGTTGTTGTTAGTCTAGCTAGGGGTTTGTCAATTTTTTTGACTTTTTCAAAGAACCAGCTCTTTGTAGCATTAAATTTTCCTATTGCCTTTCTATTTTTGATTTCATTTAGCTGTGCTCTAATGTTTATTATTTATTTTCTTTTGCTGACTTTGGGCTTTAAAAAATTTTTTATTCTAGTTCTTTAAAATGGGCTGTCAGGATGTTTATTATGATTTTTCTTGTTTCATAAGATAGGACTATAATGATATAAAATTTCCTTTTATTACTGCTATCCCTATGTCCCAATTATTTGATACTTTGTATTTAATTGTCATTAGTTTCTCTATATATTTTATTTGGTTGGTTGTTTGTTTTTTGGGGGGTTAGTTCCCTGGCTGTGAACTGAACCCAGGCTGCAGCATTGAGAGCGCTGAAGCCTAGCTACTACACCACCAGGGAACTCCCAATTTCTATACATTTTTAATCTCTTCTTTTATTTGTTCTTTGATTCCATCATTTTTAATGAAATTTTGTTTAATCTCTATGTATATGTTTTTTTTTCCAGTTTTCTTATTGCAGTTGATCTTCAATTTTAAAGCTTTATGGTCCAAGAATACACTTCATATGATTTCAATCTTGTTAAATTTGCTGAGGCTGGATTTTTTTTTTTTTGTCCCAGCATATGCTCTATCCTTGAGAACGTTTCATGTGCACTAGAAAAGAATATACGCTGTTTTTTTGTTGGACGAAGTGTCTTATAAATGTCAATTATGTCCTATTGTTGTAATGTGTCCTTTAAAATTGATATTTTCTTATTTATTTTCTGCTTAAATGATCTGTCCATGGCTGTTAAGGGAGTGTTTAGGTTGGCTAGTATGATTGTGTTTTTGTCAGTTTCTCCTTTCAGATCTGTTAGTAGTTGCTTTGCATAGTTTGGTGTTTCCTAATTGGGGGTGTATATGTTAATTAGTTTCAAGTCTTCTTGTTGTATTTTTTTTATCACTTTGAAATGTTCATCTTTGTCTCTTGTTATCTTTTTTATCATGAAGTCTCTCATCAGATATCAGTGTGGCAACTCCCACTTTTCTTTGGATGCCATTTGCTTAGAATACTGTTTTCTACCCTTTCACTCTGAGCCTGTATTTGTTCTTATGGCTGAGGTGTGTCTATTGAGGAAAGCATATAGATGGGTTTTGTTTTCTAATTCAGTAAGCTACTTTGTGTCTTTTTATTGGTAAGTTCAGTTAATTTACATTTAGAGTGATGATTGATATATGAGGATTTCCTATAGACATTACTTTACTTTTTATTTTTTGCTGTCCCAACTCTATTCCATTTATTCTGATGTCTTGTTTCAGGTCAAAGAACCTCCTTCAGTATTTTAGAAAATGCCGACCTCATGCTGGAGAATTCCCTCAGCTTCTGTATAACTGGGAAGGTCTTTGTTTCTCCTTCATATCTGAAGGATAATTTTGCTTAATAATTTATTCTTTGCTGAAAGTTTCTCTCTTTTAATATTTTTAATATTTGATTTTACTCCCACCTGGCTTGTAGAATTTCTGCTGAGAAGTCTGTTGATAGCCTTATGACTTTTCTTTTAAAAGTTATAGTTCTTTCCCCTTGGATGATTTAAGAATTGTTTCTTTGTCTTTGATTTATGACATCTGTATAACGTGTCCTGGAGAAGATATGTTAGGGTCCAGGCAGGTAGAGGACCTATTTTTTTTTTTTTTTTTTGAATTTGAGGTTCCAGATCTTTACATAGGTTTGGAAAGTTCTTGTCTACTATTTGTTTTAGTATGGTCTCTGTAGAGTTTTTTTTTTTTCTGCCTTCTCTTCCAAGCCTATTATTTTAGTATTGTTTTATCCCCCTAATGGGGTCAGATAGTTCTTGTAGAGTTCCTTCTGTCCTTTCAACTCTGAAGTTCCTATTTTCTTCTTTCTGTGTTGTTTCCATATTCTGATCTTCATTATCACTAATTCTCACTTCCTGGTTGGCCCTGTTTCCTATGGCAGTTATTTCATTTCTCACTTCCTTTGTTGCATTGTTTATCCCTCAAATTTCCATCTGATTCTTTCTTATATTCTCACTTTGTTTGTTAAAATGTTTCTTCTGTTCATGAATTTTCTTTCTGAGATCAGTCATCTCAGTTAGGGTGTTCTGCCAATATGTTTTCATTTCTCTGAGAGTCTTTAGAACTACAGCCTTTTATTCTGTGTCACTTAGTTCATAAATTCCTGGATGTATAAGATCCTTTTCTGGAGATTTTTCATCTTCGTTTTGAGCAGCTTTGAATCCTAAAGTACTCATAGTGTTTCTCTTTTTTGGCATAAGGGCTTTTATTGTAACAGTTCCAGGGCAATCTCTTCTTTCTTTTCCCAGTTGATATTGCTGTAGTGTCTTGCTGTAGAATAGACACTAGGTGGTGCTGGGGGGCAAGCTTTGGCAGAGACAGCTGGGGTGAGCTGCACCTGAGCCTGGGAGTCAGGCAGTCTGTGGCCACTCTGTGTCCTGTGGCAGCTCCCCTGGTTGCTGACTCTACTTCAACAACTGTCAGTTGGTCAGGGAAGCCCCAGGGATGGGAGGAGGGGAGGCCTATGCAAGGCAAGCCCAGAGCAGTGGGGGCTGAGCACTCCACAAGCTTAGCCTTACTCCCTTCTCCTGAGCTCACTTTTCACCCAGGACTCTATTTCAACACTTCACCTTTTCCATAACAGCTGTTCTCAGATTCAAATTTGCTCAGAGCCAATAGATGAGCGATACTGCAGCTGGGGACCTTATTCCTGCCTAGGGCAGTTCAGATCCTTTGTTCATCTTCTGAGCTACCCCACAAGGGGCTACCTGATTGTGTGCCTAAAACACTGCTGTTCAGTCCAACTAGCAGTCCATTGTCCCAAAAGGTCTCAGCCACTCTCCCCTCCACTCTTGTTGCCACTTGGCCTTCTCCCACTTCTGGTATTGTGCTGCTCCTTGGCCAGTTTTTCCTGATTCCTTCCTAGTTCCTTCAGTTATTCAAGGTCAGGTCGGGTCATGATTCATCTCTGCTCCCACATTTCTCTCCTGCTTGTCTCAGTTTTTCTAACCTTAAGGTGTTTTTTTGCTCTGCATGAGTCTTCCAGCTGTCACTTTGCCATTCAATGTTTCCCATGTTGGATCCCAGCTGGCTGTTCAATTGTATTTTCCAGGAGAGGTTTCAGGGATTTCCTCTCTGGTCACCATCTTGATGAGCTCCTTCAACTAACTTTTATTACCATTTTATTTCCCATGCTTAACTTGCTATCTATTTCAGAGTAGATAGATATGTAAAAGGAATGAATTATTTTTAAGTATCTACTTAAAGTGTTAATGAATTAATGAATGCTGATGGGTAAACAATTATAATGTAATATGTAGCAGAATATAGCAGAAATAAAGGACAAGACACTTTACAGGGAAATAGGTAGGATATGAATGTTGTTTGAATAAATCAGGGAACTTTTTACTAAGAGAGGTTATTTCCTTTTAGAACTTGCACAAAACAGAGCAAGCTCTGCATCCTGGAAACAAGGTAACATGATAGTGAATAAACATTAGGTGGCACTATTGTTGAAGAGATTCAAACTGCAGAGTAAAACTAGAATAAGCCAACTTCTTTCAGTCCAGAAAGTGCAATATGCCCTATCTCCTCTCCCCAGAACTTTCTCTTTCTTTCTCCTTCTTTTGGAGACTCACATTCCTGTTTCAGGCTGCTTAGGGAGCTGTCTGGCACTCTGGCCACTTTGGCATTATCAATCAGAAGGGAGAAAAGGTGCTGAGTTGTTTTTTTTTTTAATTCTTGAAATAACAAGCTTCTAATTCCTATACCACAGACCTGCTGTTAACTTTGATATGTTGATATGTCCTACTCAATGGAGAGCGAAGAAAGGACAGGGGAGATGTGAAACTAACATTTTTTGAGGAGGTAGACACTATAGCAATAATTTTATATAAAATCATTTTATTTAATTGCCTCAACAACCCTATGAAATTGACAACATAATTTGAAATGTTTTATCACTTAATTTAAGCACTTATTAACATATGCATGGCTGATATTGTTTTAGCTACACCTCATTCACTTCTTGCACCTCACCACCACTAGAATATTCTGAGGCAGATTTCAGATATATCATTTGATTTGTTAATTATTTTGTACATATCTCCAATAAATGTTCTCTTTATAAAACAACCACAGCACCATCATCACATCTAAAAAGAAATCAATACTCTTAAAATTATTAAATATTCTGTTTGTGTTTAAATTTTTTAATGAAAATAATTCATAATTTGTCTATTCAAATAAGATCCAAGAAAAGTACATTATTCCATTTATTTGGTGTGTGGTAATGATGCTTTCATCCTTATTTTAAAAACAATCAGAGAGTTTTTGTTCAGTAATTTAAAAACTGCATCAGACATTGTGACAGGAGTTTAGGATACAAAGATTAGGAAACCACAGCCCCTAACCTCAATGAACTCAGTCTCATACTCCTAAAAGTTCTATGAATATTTCTCTTATAGAACTTACCAGATGACATTATAATTGTGTGTTTCTATGTCTGCCTTCTCAGCTAGATAGTAAATTCCTTTAAGACAGGGGCTGTCTCATGTTCAACACTTTGTCCCTAATGCCTGACATAGTCACTGGCACATGGTAAATATTTAATAACTACAAGAAACTGTGAATAATTTTGCTTAACTGGACAATAGGGAACAGTGAAAAGTTTCAAGCAAGTTATTATATGATACAATTTTTAATGTAAGTAGTTACTCAAGTTGTCAGGTGGAGTTGAGGCAGGGGAGAAGTCTACCACATGAATTCAAGACAAAGGCGTGAGGACCAGAACCAAAGCAAGGCAGTGAAGATGGAAAGAAAACAAGATTAGAGAGTTATTGAGAAAGTGAGTTTGGTAGCACTTGTAATTTCTAGATGTGGGAGAGGTGAGAGTGAAGAGTGAGTATTTTGGCTTAGGTGCTGGTGCTAGTACTGTTTGTGCCACCAACAGAGATTCAGAATAAAGAGAAGCAGGTTTGGAGTCTGGAAGAGAAGTTCAGTTTGATGTGCCTGTGTGATAGTCAGAAGGCATTATCCAGTAGGATATGTTAGACCAAAGTGCAGGAGAGAGATCTTAGGTAAAAGTATAGAACTGAGAGTCATAAACATATTGGTGGTGGTTAAAAGCCTGAAAGCAGATGCCCTCATTCAGGGAGAAGATGTTCATTGCAAAAGGAAATGACCTGAGGATGGTTTAACTAGGGAACCCTGATATTTACAGAGAAGGTGGAAAATGAGAATTTCATAAAAACAATGGAGAAGAAATAGCCAGAGGGATTGAAAGAAAAGTAAGAAAGTGTGGAGCCACAGAATTTAAGGGATAGACATCAAGAGAATGAAAATAAGAAAGATTGGTACTTTAGTGTGTTTGAAAAAAAATTCAATAGTGTTAAGTAGTTTAATGTTGCCAAGATTGTAACGTGGTAGAGGAGGGACAGCAAGTAAGGTTAAAAAGGCCAGTTGGGCACTCATGCCAACAGACCTTGAACACCAGGCTAAGCAGTCAGGGTTTTATTATGTGGGAGATAGGGACTGTTTCAAGGGCTTCAAAGACCAGTGACCTGGTCATTTGGGTTGTTTTAGAAAGGTTAGCCTTGAGCAGTCTGAGGAAGGTACTGTGGGGGAAGAGAACTGGAGGTTGAGGTTCATTAGAATGGAGTGGCACTTGGGTTGTGGAAGAAAGGAAAGACTTGCAAGCTATTTAGTAGATAAAATTGGCAAGCGTTGAATAGAGCTAACATTTATTGAATATTTACTATCGTCTTACATGTATGATCTTATTTAGTCCTCACAACCACAAAGTAAAGTAGATAAGATTATTGCTCTCATTTTACACATTGGAAAATCCAGGCATAGAATGATAAAGCAACTTGCTGAAGATCACAAAGCTAGTAAGTGAAAGAGCTTAGGTTCAGGCCCAGGTGTTTGGTTCAGTCCACTCTCAAATCAATATTTGCTTTGCCTTGGTTAGATATGGGGTCAAACAGGAGGTTTAGTTAACTTTGAATCAAAAAAGATGCAAAGTAACAGTTTAAAATGTATTTCTCTTTAATGCTAAAGGCTAGAGGTGGGCTCCTACGAGATCTCTCTGTAGATTGTATACCTCAAGCTCATACTACAAGATAGAGCTCCAGCGATCATGTCTATGTTTCAAGCATCAAAATAAGGAATGAGAGGAGAAGGACCAGACAGATATTAGGAACAAATGGCAATCTAAACTGTAAAAAACACCCCATAATTCTGATATAAGTGATTGCATAAAGGATGGTGGTGTCACCAATTGGGATAGAGTACAGAAAACCTGTTGAAGTGAACATTTATTTTTTTGTTTGGGGTGTGTGTGTCAATGTACTTCTCTCTTCTGGAAATAATAATCTTTGTTTTTGAGGAAAGCTGTTCTTTCCTCATTGAATTATGGGCTTCCAGAGGGCGCTTCCAATCACAGTATCCCCTTTTTTGGCCACAGTTGATTTGATTGATTGAAGTAAGGGTATATTGCATATGTCAGGAAATCAGAATTCTTCTCTAGAGTTTTTCTAACTTAATCTGGATAAAAATATTCTGTCCTCATTTTCTGGCAAAGCTTGGAGATACATAGCTCAGAAATTTGTGGAAGTTTTTTTTTTAAAGCCACAGGGAGGTAACTCTTCTGAGAGAATACTGTCCATATACAGGAATGAGAAATGGAAAGAAAAAAATCAATTTGTGTTCAAGTCTCTGGTCTTATGTGTACTTGAGATCCATGTACATTCTTACCCTTCCTGTAATTATGTGTGCTTAATAATAAAGTCCCTTTTGCCTAAATTAAAGTTGCTTTATGTAACTTGCAATCAGTACATTTGCTTAATACTGTACTCTAAAAGGTAATTCTGGAATCAATGTCAAAGGTGCATTTATGGCATATATGGAAAGTAGGGTATGGATAATGGAGGTTGGATAGTATATATAAGAAACAATGGAGACTTGAACTAACACAGTGTCAGTAGGCACTGTAAGTCTTAGGTGGGTTTGCCATGCCCAGTCTTTCGTAGATGTTGAGCTGACTTCCCACAACTACAGGCTGGTCATTTTTACATAGTTGCAATGCATTTGTTTACATAAATTGCCCAGTCGCTATTCACTGTGAGCATATTTTCATTTAAGTCCTTGGGCACAGCTATTTTAAAATACGTCTGCTGATTCCAATATCTGTGTTATCTCAGGGCTCATTTTTAGTGGTTGCTTTTTTTCTTATTTCTTTATAAATCTAAGTCATTTTGAAATGTCCCTTAAACTTCGTAAAAGATGGAGAATATGGATTCTATTTTCTTCCTTTGAAAAATATTAGTATAGTTAGTTAATTAGTTAGGTAGATTGGTATGTAGCTCTGGTTTTTACAGGCAATTAACTTGGCTGAACTCAAATATAAACTGTCTCTCCTGAAGTGGGATGCATTCGCAACATCTTTTCGGTTCTTTCAGCTTTAACTAGGCTGCTTGGAGCATGTTTGTCACATTCATACTTGGCCAGAGATGTGGGCAAGGGTTATACACAAAATGTAGGGCTCTCCATTTCTGGCACCTTTCCAGGATTTTACCCCTACACCTTCTAGCTGCTGTAGATAAACCTGGAGCTCTAACCTCTGGTTTTTCAAATAAGTTAAAACTGAAGGTTTTCTATACCTGTTTTTAACACTCAGTAGGGAACTGATTGTGCCTTGTGGTCTGGTTAAAAGCCTTAAAAATAGAAAAATCACCTAATTCTGATCCCTTCTTTCAAGTTGAGATTTCCCCTATGTTTATACATGTTTTATGTCTCTTGATAGTGCCTTCAGGTAGTTGGTATTTATATTTTGTTCAAAATACATACTTTTTACCTGAGGAAGGGAAATACTTAAGCCATTATCAGAAGCCAGAAGTTGACTGGTCACAGTTATTTGTAGGTAGTGTAAGAAAATAGCTTTCATGATGTAAGAAATTATAATGAAGATCTAGATGTTAGATCCAGAAGCTGTAGCTTACTAAAGGCCATTTTTAGAAATACATAAGGTCAATATGATGGCGTTTCAGGGTTACATATGTGGGAGTATAAGAAGCTGAGTAAGCAGAAACTTTGGACTTCCCATGAGCTGATAATTTTACCCTAAATAGGCCAATTTTCACTTTCACCTATTTCAGTTTCTCAATGAGCATACTCTATTTTAATATCTCCTGGAAACCTCTACTAAAAATGAGCTTATTGAAGTAAACTTAAATTTATATATAATTTACAAGCCAGAATGCCAAGCTAATTTCCCTCACTGAGTCCTCCATCAGATGTAATATCTAAGATGGAGAAGAGTAGACAAGTTAAAAATCTTTTTAACAAATTGAATAATCAGAGATTAATGAAATATTATATGAGGGGGCAATAATAGAGTGGGTAGAAGGATGAATTCCAATTCTCTGTCTTGGGCAAGTGGATGGGAAGTAAAAACAAGACAGAGCATATAAAAGAAAGATTAGTTTCATGGATAAGAAGATGAATTTAGCTTTAGCCATGTTGAGTTTGTGGTGTCTGTGGGACATCCATATAGCCTAAAAAACAGGAGAGGAATATTGATTGGAGATGTAGATTAAGGAATAACCAGTAGAAATGTGGTAGATGAGGCCACGGAGTAGATTATATAATTGGAGGGCAGAACAGAGTGTGAAAAATGAAGACTGATAGCAAAACCTAGTAGTTAAGAAGTAAGAGGAAAAGAAGATTCACTTACATACAGGGACAGAAAATCAGCCAGAGAGATGATGAATGGAAAACCAGAAAAGGTGATATAGAGAAGATAAGGGAGAAGGATTTCAAGAAGGGGTTGGTGGTAAATTCAATAGAAAAAACAAGCCAAAACATACTTAAAATCTATTAGACTTAACAACTAGAATGAAGAATTTCTTTATCTTGGATATTGCAATTTCAGTGAAGTGGTAGCAACGGTAGCCAGATTTCAGTGGGTTGAGGATTGAGGAGTACAAGAATGTGGTAGATTGAAACATGTGGCTCTAATTAACAATGCCTCCCAGTAATAAAGCCCTTGTGATATTTCCTCCCTTTGGATCTAGGTTGAACTTGAGAGTCAGTTAAACAAATAAAATGCAATAAAATTGGATGCCATCTAACTTCCTTTGGTAGATCACATAAAACCATGAAATTTCTTCCCTGAGCTATCTTTTGGAATGTTAAGACACCATGGAAGAAGCTTGACGTCTGTGTTGGATGTACCACATCCAAAGGCCCTGAAACAACATAAAAATGGAAAAAAAGCCATTGAGCCCAGACTTTCAGAAACCCCAACCAAAGCACCATACATGTGAGAGAAGCTGTGTTGGATCTTCTAGACCAGACCAGTCCCCAACTAAATGCCACTGAATGACCCCAGCAGATGCCACTGGAGCAGAATTGTCCAGTAAACTTTAATTTAATTCATGAAACAATAATTAGTATAATAAAATTATTATTTTAATCCACTAAATTTTGAGACAGTTTATTATGTAGGAATATATTACTGTAACATTAGGATTGAAGTAGTAGAACAGTGAACAATGAGGTACTGGAAGTTGTAAATGCAACAAACCTGGAAAGAGGAAGATCATATGATAGCTGAAAATTCTCATAAAATTGAATGAGAATTTTTAATAGAAGAGTTTTGAGAATGTTTGTTTAAGAAAAATAGCCTAGAGAAATGTGAAGTTGAAGACACAGAAGAGGATATAACTAATTCACTGAGTCTTCCAATGAGAAAGGAAGGGTTGAGATCCAAACTTACAATGGATGGGCTGGCCTTTAGTATAAGAGATAGGGGGCACATTAGCTTCTAAAATAGTAGGTACCTGGCCTTCTAAGAATATTTAGAAATCATCTAAATTTTTCACATACTAGATTCCAGATGTAAAGAGTTCAGACTTTGATGGGCAGTAATAAGGAAGAGCTAAAGAGACATTAGAGATTAAATTTTATTGTGTTCAGAGTAAAGAATTCCAGGTTATAGCAATGTGCAAATTAGGACTATAAGAAAAGATAGTTGGTAATAGAAGGGACATTGGAATCCAGGGTTTTAAATTAGTCAGAATCTGAAACTTGAAGTCATTTAAGATAATGACAAAATTTGGAGGAAAAAATCAGCTAGTCCGGATGCTAAATTTCTCAGTGAATATAAAAGAGTAAACAGGAGGTTGGTAGATATCATTGCTCTATGACAGTGTTATGAACTAAAAGCATTTGCTTCAAAGGAGGATCCTGTGTGTGAGTGAATAAAGCAGCAATGGGGAGCACGTAGAACATAGACTCCATTTCTCTGGTTTGTGAGTAAAGACCATCTTCTACTATGAAGAGCTGTAGAAATATGAAGAGCTGGGGTTCTAAAAAATTATGAATAAAGTTACCAGATGACACAGCAATCCCTCTTCTGGGTATTGACCTCAAATTTTTTAAAAAAACATTTATTTGTAAAGATATCTGTGGCCCTATGTTTATTGTAGCAGTATATACAGTGGGAATTACATGGAAACAAACAAAATATCTTTCAGTTAATTATGGGATAAAAAATATGTGGTACATATAGACAATAAAATACTACTCAGTCATAAGATGAAATACTGTCATTTGTGACAACATGGATGGGTGAATAATATGCTAAATTAAATAAGTCAGATTAAAAAATCAAGAAACATGATTTCGCTCTTAAGTGGAATATAAAATTGAAAGCAATAAACAAACAAGACAAAAAAAAACCCCAAAAGTCATAGACACAGACAGCAGTTTAGTGGTTACCAAAGAATGAGGGTGGGTGAGGGTGGTAGGAGGGGATAAAGAGGGTAAATTATATGGTGACAGAATAAGATTTGACTTTGGCTGGTGAACACACAATGCAATTATAGATGATGTATTATAAAATTGTACAATTGACACCTATATAATTTTATTAACAAATGTCACCCCAACAAATTTAATAAAAAATGACCCAGCAATTCCACTTCTGGGTATTTATCCAAAGAAATCCAAAGCTTTAATCAAACAGATATATGCACCCCTATATTTTTGCAGCAATTTTTACAATAGCCAAGATATGAAAGCAACCTGAGTGCCTATGAATAGATGATTAGATAAAGAAAATGTGGAACATACATACAATAGAATATTATTTGGCCATAGAAAAGCAATACAATCTAAAAAGTAATAAAGGTTTTACATTGAAAAAAGAATAAAATTTTATCATTTACAACAACATGGATTGACCTAGAGGGTATTATGCTAAGTGAAATTAGTCAGACTGAGAAAGAATAATACCATATGATCTCACTTATATGTAAAATCTAAAGAGCATAATAAAGAAAAACAGAACAAAAATAGAGTTATAGATACAGAGAACAAGCAGATGGTTATCAGATGGGATGGAGGTTGAGGGTTGAGTAAAAAAGTGAAGAGATTGAAAAGTACAAATTGATTGTTACAAAATAGTCACAGGGATGTACAATACAGCATAGGGAATATACTCAATAATATTGTAATAACTATGTATAGTGCCAGATGGCTACTAAATCCAGGGGGATCACTTTATAAACTATATATTTATATAGTTTATGAATATAAATATACTGTATACCTAAATATAATATAAAATAATATCATATGTCAACTGTAATTGAAAGATAATAAAATGAAGCAGAAAATTGCAGAACAGATTTTCTCTCCTCCTTTATTTAGAACTCAAAGAATCATTCCACCTAAGGGTATAAAGAAACAACCCTTCCAAATAGATTTATCTATCTCATTGTTTTATATAAATATATTGGAGTACATAATTTTCCAGCCTTGTTGAATGCTTTTCACAGTCAATAATTCACCTCCTCTGAAAGTAAACCATTTTTTTCTTTAAACTGCTCTAATCATTAGAAAAAATTTTCTCACCTTTATCTGAAATATGCTTCTGTATAACCTATACACACAGACGTCCAAAGTAAAAGCATATATTCCTTTGTGGACTAAGCCAAGACTACTGAAATAGCCCTATACTGTATTTAAGTAGAATAAGAACAGGTCAGCAACTTTAACTATGTGCTCACATTGCAAGCTCACATAAACTAAAGCCTTTCACAAATATAAAATGTAATCACACTAGAGCTTTACAAAGTTTTACGCAGAGTGGGAATTTTAATCAAAATGGCAGAGTTAGTGAACATTGTGCTCACCTACTCCCAAGATAACATCAACATTACAACTAAACTACAAAACAACCATCATTGAGCATTGTTTGACATATAGTTGAACAGAAGTCCTACAACTAGGGATATACAGAAGAAGCCATTTGAGGACTGGTAGGAGGGGAGAGAGGGAGATGCAGGATAGGCTTGTTTTTTACCCACATGTGGCAGTTAAGAATTGGGAAGGATATCTCAGTTACACATGTCTCCCTTGAGAAGTAAAGGATCTCAGCTCATCACCACGCTCCTCAGTCAAGCATTCCAGTCCTGAGAAGTGCCTGTAACTTCTAGCTGTGAAAACTAGTGGAGATTGTTGGCTGAGTGTGATAGGGGGCTGCTGGAGTTCCAGGAACTCCTCTAAAAGGGCCAGTGCATGGATGCATTTGTTAATGAACTCATTTACTTTGCATTCCAGTCCTGTGGCTTCAGCGTGAAAGGTGCCAGGGGAATGCAGAGAGGGATGAAATTGTCTTACTTCAGGGCTAGGGGTGGAGGGGAACCTTTCTCCCAAAAAAAGGGCTGGCAGAAGCCATTGATCCTTTGCTGAGCCCTGCTCCACCCCACCCCACATGCACAGGCAGGAGTCATACCTGAGACTCTATCAACATAGCTCACACTGTTTTGCCCACCATGATGATTCTCTGAGACCAAGTTTCACCCAAGACTTTTCCATACAAATGCCCAGTCTTGGCTCATGATGTGGAATTTTTTAAAATCTCTCAAATCCAAACGAGCAGCATCTGGCTTCATAATGTCCTGTAACTTTTGGTAAGCAACCCCAAGCCTGGTACTAGTGGCAGCTGACCTCATTTTGTAGCTTAGGATACCCCAGGCATCTCTAAGCCTAACACAACTGGTAACCACTTGCATATTACTTTGTAGCTTATACCAAGCAGCCCTAGGCAGGGCTGAGGCAGTGATTCACCTTGGCCAGCACCAGAGTCCCTCCGAAGAATCCCCAGCTACAACACACCTGGTGGCCAGCTTCACACCACCCAAAAGCACCAACCAACCACCTCCATGAATGACACACCAAAAAGGCAGACTCAGCAGGTACCAGAGCTCCACTGAAGTGAATCCTGCTCCATAGTGTTACTTTTTCATAATAGTACCTCTACTGTGGTCATGACCAGTTCTCACAGTCAATCATCCTCAGGGTCACCCTCTCCCATTGATGTGCCAACAGAAATCATGGCTTAACTGCAGCATGGGGGCACACAACATTCACACAAAGAACACACCTGGAGCACCCAGCTCAGGAAGATTGTGCCATTGGGCCTCACAGGACACCTGCTATATAAGGCCATTTCACAAGGGTCAGATGTAGTAGCTATATATAATACATATCAACAAACACAGAGAGGCAGCCAAAATGAGGAGGCAAAGAAACATTTTTCAAAATGAAAGAACAGAGCAAAGCTCCAGGAAAAGAATGAAATGGAGACAAGCAATTTACAAGATGCAGAGTTCAAAACATTGGTTATAAGGATGCTAAATGATCTCTGACCTCAGTGAGAACTTGAAAAAAGAGATAATAAGTATAAGAAAGGACATAAAAACCATGAAAATTAACTATTCAGAAATGAAAAATACAATGACTGGAGTGAAGAATGAATACATTAGAAAGAATCAACAGGAGATTAGACAAAGCAGAGGACTGAATCAGTGATTTGGGAGAGAGGAAGCTGAAAACACCCAATTAGAACAACAAAAAGAATAAAAAATAAGGAGAATTTAAAAGAGTTTTATTACAGCATCAAGCATAATAACATTTGCATCATAGTGGTATTAGAAGGAGAAAAGAGAGAGTAAGGGATTGAGAATGTATTAAAGAAATAACAATGGAAACCTTTTCTAACCTGGTGAACAAAATAGACATAGAAGTCTAGGAAGTGCAGAGGGTTTCAAACAAGATAAACTCAACAAGGCCCCAAGACACATTATAAATAAAATGCCAAAAGTTAAAGAAAAAGAGACAACTTGAAAGCAGCAAGAGTAAGACAGTTAATTACCTACAAAGGAGCTCCTGCGAGGCTCTCAGTTGATTTCTTAACAGATACTTTGAAGGCCAGAAAGTATTGGCAGGAAATATTCAAAGTGATGAAGAGCAGGGACTTACAACCAAGATTACTGTACCCAGTAAAGCTATTCTTTAGAATCAAGGAACACATAAAGAGCTACCCCGATGTGAAAAACTGAAGGAGCTCATCACCAGCAAACCAGTATTACAAAAAATGTTATAGACTTCTATAAGAAGAAGAAGAAAAAACATTAAAAATATGAATAATAAAATGGCAATAACTACATATCTATCAACAATTTAAATGAAAAAATGCTTCAATCAAAAGATATAGGGCTGCCGAATGAATAAGAAAATAAGACCCTTACCTATGCTGCCTACACGAAACTCATTTCAGATTGAAAGACACACACAGACTAAAGGCAAAGGGATGGAAAAAGATATTTCATGAAAATAAAAATGCAAAAAGTGTGGGTTGGTTATACTTATATAAGACAAATTGATTTTAAAACCAAGTCTATAACAAGAGACCAAAAAAGGACCCAGTAATTTTACTACTGGGTATTTACTCAAAGTAACTCAAAAGACTAATTTGAAAAGACATGTGCATCCACATGTTCATTGCAGTGTTATTTACAAAAGACAAGATATGAAAGCTACCCAAGTGCCCATCAATAGATAAATGGATAAAGAAGTGGTGCATATGTGCAATGGAATATTACTCAACCATGGAAAAGAATGAATTTTTTCCATCTGCAATAACATGAATGAATGTAGAGGGTATTATGCTGAGTAAAGTAAATGAGATAGAAAAAGACAAATGCCATGTGATTTCACCTATATGTGGAATATAAAACAAATAAATGAAAAAACAAAACAGGAACAAACTTATAGATACAGAAAACAAACTGATGGTTACCAGATTGGGAGTTAGGTGAAAAAGTTGAGGGGATTAAGAAGTACAAATTGGTTGTTACAAAATAGTCACAGGGATGTAATGTGCAGTATAAGGAATACAGTCAATAATGTGGTAATTACTGTATAGTGCCACATGGATACTAGACTAATTGAGAGGATCACTTTATAAATTATATAAATGTCTAATCTCTGTGCTGTATACCTGAAGCTAATATAATGTAATATTAAATGTCAATTACAATTGAAAAAACAGAATCATAGGCTTATCTGAGGATGACAAAATAATCTATGACATGATATCTTAAAACTTTACTCTGAGGAAGCAAATTTCTTGTTTGGAACTATTTCACTAGTTTTCTGTCCTAAGGTGTTGGCTCAATAGTTAAAATGATCTATCAGGCTCTTTTTCTGAAATATTTAAATATTCCATAATATCTCAGGGCTTTACATGGAATAATGAATCCATATTGTTGGAGCAGGTGACAAAGTGTCTTATTGAAGCAGTAAGCTCATTTCTGTGTTTATTCTCAAATTCTTCTTCTGTGCCCCTGGTTCTTGTCCTCTTGAATTCCTTCATCTTGGACTCATTCAAGAGTTCTAGCTCTTGCCATTCACCTCATTCCATCCCTACCTGAATGATCTATTTGCATCCATACTTCCAGCTTTTGAACCGCAGTCTTCCTGCTCATTTCTCAGATTTTTTTAGATTCTAGGTTTTGTTTTTATAACAACTTTTTTTATATTGGTAAATAGTAGACAAATAATTTATTGTTTGGAACTATGTAAGGTGACTCAAATGTGACCAAGAGATAATTTTTACCTTAAAGGAACTATATTCTTTGAAGTAACTAAATGACAAGTACAATTTCACTGCTAGGAAGACAAAATAGGGTAGCTTTAAACAACATAGAAGGGGACGGTGGAGAAGGAAGTGAGGAGCCAAAATTTTTCAGCAGAAGTGACATTTGAAATGGGTACTGCGGTACTGACAGAATTGATGTAGATACCTCATATAAATGGAATCATATAGTATTTGTCCTTTCATGGCTGGTTTATTTTACTTAGTATAATGGAAAGACAATTTTTATGTAGTCAAATTTACTGCTTATAATTTTAAAAACTCACAAAATAAAAAAGACCACAGAAATTTCAAAAAATATATCTGCAACATATGTAACAAGCGAATGTCAAATTCATAGAGACAGAAAGTAGAATGATGATTACCAGTAGCTGGAGGGCATGGGTGGATTGGCAGTTATTGTTTAATGGTTACAGAATTTCAATTGGGGAAAACGAAAAGGTTCTGAAGACAGATAGCTGTGCTATTTGCATAACTATGAATGTACTTAATTCCACTGAACTGTATACTTAACAATAATTAAAACAGTAAATTTTATTTTACCACAATAAAAAGTTGAGTGTTTCAGGATTATGCGGTTTGTATCTGCTTAGAGAGATTTTTTCATATCTTGAGATTATAAAGACATCTGTCTATACTTCTAGAAGTACTATTTGTTTATATGGAGTTGATTAGACATATAACCGGATTCTAGGTTTTGACATAAATGTAGATATTCCATCTCTATCTGCTCTATTCTAATGAGCTCATACTGGCACACCCCAGGATCTTATTCTCCTTTCAGTCCCTCTTTCACACATTCAGGAGTAAACTACTACAAAACCTTTCCTATACATTAGTCATTCCTCATTCATGCTCTCACAAAATGGTAATTAAGCATCTATTATATACAAGGCTGTGCATTAAGGGACAATGCATTATGTGATCAGTGATCCTATGGAAAAAATCAGTATTATTTTTATTTTATTTATTTTTTTAATTTTCATTTCATATATAAAGTAACTGAAGCTCAGAGAAGCAAAGTGACTTACCCAAGGCCATGGAACCAAGGTTCAAATCCAAAATTCTTGCTCAGTCCTTCACACTGTCTCTATTTCATATGAGCCTATCTACTATTTATTCTCCTTGGAGAAGCCTGAACACACACAACACACACACACACACACACACATCACCTTCTATGCCATCTACAGACAAATTTAGGCTGACCAAGAAACCCAATCAATTCAGTAATTCTATGAGTTTATGAATTAGGTAGAGAGGGAATGTACGTTAACATAAAAAATAAATTGCCTAAACTTTCCCAGAGTGCCTACTAATTTGAACACGAGGCCAAATAATACTGGGCTAAACAGATATTCCCAGAAATAATAGTGGTTACTTCTGACCGGTGGGGAAGAAAATCACCCAGAAAGATTCTTAGAAGAAATATCACAGGAAGTAGGCTCTAAATGGTGAGAAGATTTGAACAGGTGAAGGCATGGAAGGGCATTCCATGTAGATGAATAAGAATGAGCAAAGACATGAAATTGTAAATGCAAATCGTGTTCCTGGAATATCAGGTAATTCAATGTAATTGGAGCCTAGAGTGCATAGGAAACCATGGATCAAGAAGCAATAAAATGAATTTGTAAGCAATTTATGAAGAACTTTTCATTACCTTTTAAGATATTTTGATGGTATATACTGTAGAATAAGTTATGGGAAGCTGCATGTGGATTTTTTTGTTTGTTTTGTTTTTTGTTTTTTTGTTATTTTGTTTTATTTTTTTTACTTCAGACTTTATTTTTGTAGCAGCTTTAAGTTTACAGAAAATTTAGCATAAAAGTACAGAGAGTTTCTATATATCTCTTCTTTCTACCCCCAGTACACTTAAAACAATTTTTTCACAGAATGTTATAGTTTTTCTTATGTAGAGCTTATATACATGTTTTGTACATAAATATATGTACTCCTCGACTTACAATGAGGTTACATCCTAATAAGCTAAATGTTTAAGTTGAAAATATCATAAATTGAAAATGCACTTAATATGCCTAACCAACTAAATATTATAGCTTAGCCTAGCCCATGTTAAACATGATAAGAACACCTATATTAGCCTACAGTTGGGCAAAATGATCTAACACAGTAAATACCCTGAGTCTACATTGTTTACTCTCATGATTCCATGCCTGACTAAGAGCTGTGGATCACTGCTACTTGCCACCATCATGAGAGAGTATTACACTAAATATCACTAGCCCAGGAAAATATATCTTTTTATATCTTTTTACCCACTTGTCATTTATTCCCTCTACTTTTTCACTCCACATATACTCCTTTATCCTTTGCATGCCACCAACCTACAAACGTGGCTCTTGAAAGGTCATTTTAAAGGAAAGCAAAAACAAGCAAGCAAAATAAAGACAATGTATGGCATTGGCACCTTCCCAAGACTTTCCCCATATGTCATGTTATTTACAATTTTGTCCTCATAGAGTACTGCAACTGTGTGTCCTGCTTCTTCACTGAAATAGTATATTGTAGATGTACAACGAATATTGAATGGATTAATACATTTTTCATTATTAAAATAACTGAACTGACATCAGTTAGTGAAAATTACATAGGTCTCAGGTGTACAATTCTACAGTACATCATCTATGTGTTGCATTGTGTGTTCATCACCCAGAATCAGTTCTCTTTCCATTACTATACATTTGACTCCTCCTGCCTCCTCTCCCATGCTAAATTTTTAAAAATTAAAAATTTAAAGTATGATTTCTATTGAATGTATATCACTTTAATGTCATGGTAAAGTTATAAAATCATAAGTCAAATCATCCTAATTCAGGAATCATATGTAATAAATTTATAGCTAAGTATTTCTCTCTTTCTCTCTCTCTCTCTCTCTCTCTCTATCTCAGTTCTACTATAGATGGTGCAGTGCTTTTTTATTTTAAAAACCCAATTACTCATTGCTAGTATATAGGAAAACAATTAACTTTTTACATTAACCTTACATCCTGCAAACTTGCTGTAACTACTTATTAGTTCCAGGGATTATTTTGTTGTTGTTGATTCTTTGGGATTTTTGCATAGATGATCATGTCATTTTCATACAAAGATAGTTGTAGTTCTTTGTCATTTTCTTTTTTTTTATTGCACTAAGTATCACTTTCAGTACAATGTTTATAGGATTAGTGAAAAGGTATATCCTTTCCCTTCTGATCTCCAGGTACTACCAGTGTTTTTAAAACTGGGAAGGTATAGTGACATGGTTGATGATTGTTTTTAAAATATCACAGAAGAGCATTATGAAGAATGAATTATAAGTGGAAAGAGAATGAGACTTGGGGCAAGAAGTCCATCTAGAGGCCACTGCAACAGTTCATGGAAAAATCAAGAAACTGAGGAAGTAAAAATATACAGTACACTTTCTGTTAACTGGAACTCAAGCAACTGACACTCTCAAGCAACTGGCACAATTTTTTTGCTGGTTGCTTAATATTTTGCCAGTTATTTGAGTGCTAGTTGCTTGAGCTCTGGTTAATGGAGAGTCTACTTACACTTATGTGGCATCTACCAATCCCCATGGGTGCCCATTAACTAAGATTCTACTGTATATGAGAAATAAAAAGTGACAATATGACATAGTGACTGAATAGACCTAGAAGGTATCATTGTGGAAGGACAATGTAAATAAAGAAACTATCAGAATTATGGTAAGCAGGATTTTGGAAAAGTTTCTCAGTTGTGTGTATGGAAAGGTAGAGAATCGGAACTCAGGTTGCAGAGAATACAGGGAAGTTTCTTAGTGAACTCTAGTGGTAAGGTTCTTCTGAGGCTAGGTTCATCTGGTGGTCCTGTCATCCAGAGCTTTGGAAAGAGACTCTGGCAAAGAACTCATATGGAATCGCACAATTTTCTTTAAGCCAAGTATTTTGGCCCTAACACACTGTCAAACTAATGGTCCATAACATATTGTCACACGAATTGTTCTTTCAAAAGATCAAAACAGTGCTTGTGTCTCTTATTTGAAAGAAATTAATCAGGTCTGGGAAAACATTGGCACTGCAAATCTGGGCGTTAAGGATGAGATGGAGGAAGGCAAGATCTTTAACCATAGAAGGGTCCATAATGGCTTTCTAAATTTCCCCAGGGGCTATAGGCACAAGGAATAAATTAGGAGTTCACTGAGAAGACTAAGAGCACAATGTGAGCATGGAGCAGAGTCCAAATATCAGAACTTAGACACAATTTCAGAAACATACCAGAAGCAAAGCAGGGACCTCATACCAAGACCCAAAATCAAGACTGGGCAGTTTCAGTCTTTTATGTAGTTAGGTTCAATAAAACAATGGTGCTTCAGGACAAATTTCTTGTTTTCAAAAACTTACAACACATTGTTTCAGAACAAGATTGATTTTGGAGAATGTTTAGTCTGTAGCATTTTTAGTCTGCAGTTGGGAGTAGAAGCATTCTAGTTGGAAGAAGAAAATAATCAGAAGTCTATTTCCTAAACTTGAAGTTGCTAAAAGCCCAAGCACTATGAAAAGCTAGTTAGAAAAATCTATTTTAAGAGGGTCTTAACATACCTCTCAATTTATATCATGTAAGAATCAGTATTGTGCCAATGAAACAGACTGTTCTATTCCTAGAATAATGTTTTTATGGTTTAAATTTTTAAATTAAATTTATTGGGGTGACATTAGTTAGTAAAATTACATAGGTTCCAGGTGCACAGTTCTTTATCATCTATGTGTTGCATTGTGTTCTCAGCACCCAGACTCATTTCTTTTTCCATCACCATATATATTTGAATCCCCCTCTCTCCTTCCCTACCCCTTTCTGCCCTTTGCTCTGGCAACTACTAAACTATTGTCTGTGTTTAAATTTTTTTTCTATTTTGATTGTTTGTTTATTCTGTACATTAGATTCCACATATAAAAACCTTATACATTATAAATGATAACACTGAGGTGGGGTGAGAGACAGCATGTGTGACTTAGTCTTTGTGACCTAAATTAAAACTTGGCTTCCTTCCACCACAAAATGCCTTAGTTAATTTTCAAAATGTATTAAGAACTTGTACAACTCAACAACCCCCCCCAAAAAAAATCCAATTAAAAATGGGCAGAGAAATTAAACAGACACTTCTACCAAGGAGACAAACAGCCAACAGATATTTAAAAAATGCTTAACTTCACTAGCTTTCAGGGAAATGCAAACCAAAACCACAATGAGATATCACCTCACACCTGTTACAATGGCTATCATCAATAAGACAAATAATAACAAGTGTTGGAGATGCTGTGGAGAAAAAGAAACCCTCATGTACTGCTGATGAAAATATAAATTGATACAGCCACTATGGAAAACAGCAGGGAGGTTCCTCAAAAAGTTAAGAATAGAGCTACCACATGACCCAGCAATCCTTCTTTTGGGTATCTACCCCCAAAATCAGTAAACTTTTGTCCATGTGATATTTGTACCTTGATGTTCATTGCAGCATTATTCATGGTGGCCAACACTTGGCACAACCACAGTGTCCTATAGCACATGACTGAATAATAATGACATGGTACATATACACAATGGAATGTTACTTGACCATAAGAAAAGATGAAATACTGCCAATTGTGACAACGTGGATGGATCTTGAGATTATGATGTTAAGTGATAGAAGACAGAAAAAGTCAAGAACCAAATGAATTCATTTATTTGTGGGATATAAAACTGAAAGTGACAAAGAAACAAAAACTTAAAAACAAACAATAGGTTAGTGGTTACCAGAGCAAGGATGGAGGAGTTTGTAAAGAATGAAAGGGGGTCAAATATATAATACATATGGTGATGGAAGGAGAACTGACTCTGGATTATGAGCACATAATATATTATAGAATTGTATACATGAAACCTATATAATTTTACTAACCAATGTCACCCTAACAAATTTCATAATAAAAAATTTTTAAAAAAGAAGATGTAGTACATGTGTACAATGGAATATTACTTGACCATAAGAAAAGATTGAAAACTGCCATTTTCAACAACATGGATGAATCTGGGGATTATCATACTAAGTGAAGTAAATCAAACAGAAAAAAAGTCAAGAACCATATTACTTTGCTCATGTGGGATATAAAACTGAAATCAGCAAACAAACAAAAAATAATTATAGACACAGACAGTAGTTTAGTGGTTACCAGAGGATAAGGGGGTATAGGGAGTGGTAGAAGAGGGAGCAGTGTAAAATATATGGTGATGGAAGAAGAACTGATTCTGGGTGGTGAACACACAATGCTATAGGTAGATGATGTATTATGGAAATGTACACTTGAAACCTATATAATTTTATTATCCAATATCACCCCAGTAAATTTAATTTTAAAAGTGCCTTAAGAGGTACAATGCATACTTTACAAATTGTATCTCCTTACATATAATAGTAGGATTATAGGTTACACACTTCTGAATAGTAAATGTGTGATCCCTTTTCTCTCTTGTCCTCAAGAAGATACACTTGCTATTTTCTCTTCTGAGATTTTTTCAGGGTGGTTGCTTGAATCAAGGTAATTTTCAAATTAAAATTTTATTTTTAATTGAAGTTAAAAATGCATGATTTTAAATTTACCACCTTAAACTTTTTTTTACAATTTTTACATTTTAAATTACATTTCACATATGATATTAGCTTCAGCTGTATAACATAGTGATGAGACATTTATATAACTTATGAAGTCATCACCTCAATATATCTGGTACCAATCTGACACCACACATAGTTATAACAATATGAGTATTATTGACTGCATGCCCTAAGCTCTATTTTCCATCTCTGTGACTATTTTGTAACTGTGAATTTGTAATTCTTAATCTCTTCCTTTTTTTCGCCCACCCCTCCAACCTCCCTTCCTTCTGACAACCATCAAAATGCTCTGTATACGGGTATATGAGTCTGTTTCTGTTTTGTTTGTTCATTTATTTTGTTCTTTACATTCCAGAAAACAGTGGAATTATATGACATTTGTCTTTCTCTGCCTGAATTACTACACTCATCATGATAACCCTCTAGGTCTAACTGGGTTGTTGCAGATGGTCAAGATTTAATTTTTATGGCTGAGTAATATTCCATTTATATATATACCACCGAATCTTTTACATTCAATATTATTTTACATTAATTTTAGGTATACAGCATAGTGGTTAGACATTTATATAATTTAAGAAGTAATCCTCCTTATTAGTCTAATAATCGCCTGGTAATCACATAGTTATTACCATATTATTGTCTATATTCCCTATGTTTTGCTTTATATTCCCATGATTGTTTTATAACTACCAATTCATACTTCTCAATTCCTTCAACCTGTCCCTAATCCTCTCCTATTACCTCAAGGTACCCATCTGATACCATACATAATTATTACAATATTATTGACTATATTCTTTATGCTATACCTTACATCCCCTTAACTACTTTGTAACAACCAATTTGTACTTTTTAATTCCTTCCATTTTTTTCACTCACACTCCAACTCCATTTCTAACTGGAACCATTCAAATGTTTTTTGTATTTATGGGTTTGTTTCTGCTTTGTTAGTTTAATTTAGTTTTTATTTATTTATTTATTTATTTATTTATTTTAATTCATTTTTATTGTTAGACTTATTGGGGTGACATCTGTTAGCAAGGATTATATAGGTTTCAGGCATACAATTCTACAGTGCATTGTCACCTTGTTGTATAATAAGTTCACCACCTAATGTGACTTCTCTTTCCATCACCTTATATTAAGCTTCCCCCCCTCCTCTCCCATCCCCTCCCCTTTGTCCCCTCCCTATTCTACTCATCCCCAAATATACATTAAACTATTGATTGTGTCCGTGGGTTATTTGTTTCTTCATTTCTTTTTTCTTTGCTTTCAGTTTTATATTCCGCATATGAGTGAGGTCATACAGTTCTTTGTTTTTTCTGTCTGGCTTATTTCACTAAGCATGATGATCTCCAGGTCCATCCATTTTGCTGCAAATGGCAATATTTCATCTTTTCTTATAGCTGAATAATATTCCATTGTGTATATATTCCACAGCTTCTTCATCCAGTCATATGTCGCAGGGCACTTTGGTTGTTTCCATGTTTAGATTCTGCATATAAGTGAAATCAAATTGCATCTGTCTTTCTGTCTGGCACTCCACTCAGCACAATACCCTCTATGTCTTTTGATTGGAACTGTTAATCCTCTTAAATTGAAGGTAATTGTTGATAGATTTGTAGCTATGCATATTGCCATTTTTATCATTTATAATTTTGCTTTTCTTTAGTCCCTCTAACATTCCTTGTAATTCTGGTTTGGCGCTGATGTACTTTTAGATTTTTCTTGCCTGGGAAGCTTTTTTATCTGTCCTTTGATTTTGAATGATAACCTTGGTAGGTAGAGTAACATTGGTTGTAGGTCCTTGCTTTTCATCACGTTGAATATTTTCTGCCCCTCCCTTCTGGCCTGTGAAGTGTCTGTTGAGAAATCAGCTGACAGTTTAATGGTAGCTCCCTTATGAGTTATTAGTTATTTTTCTCTTGCTGCTTTTAGGATCCTTTCTTTGTTTTTAACTTTTGCTATTTTAATTATAATGTGTCTTGGCGATTTGCCTATTTGGGTTCATTTTCGTTTGGATTCTCTGTGTTTCCTGGGCTTGTATGTCTGTTTCTTTCACCAGGTTAGGGAAGTTTTCAGTCATTATTCTTCAAATAGATTCTCAGTTCCTTGCTTTCTCTCTTCTCTTTCTGGTACTCCTATGATGTAAATGTTTGTTACATTTGAAGTTGTCCCAGAGACCCCTTAAACTATCCTCATTTTTTGGATTTTTTTTTCCTATTTACTATTCTGATGAGGTTTTTTTCTGCTAGTCTTCCAAATTCCTGATTCAATCTTCTGCTCCATCTAGTCTGCTGGTGATTCTTTCTATTACATTCTGAATTTTAGTTATTGTATTCTAGATGTTTTTACTTTTTTAATGGCTTCTATGTCTTTCTTTATGCTTTATATGTCTTTGTTGACATTTTTACTAAGTTTTCTTGAGCATTCTCGTAATCATTGTTTTGAGCCCTGTATCTGGTTAATTTCCTTCATCTTGTTCAGTTACTTTTCTGGAGTTTTCTACTCTTCTTTGATTTGGAATGTATATTTCTGTTTCCTCATTTTGAATGCCTGTCTGTGTTTGTTTCTATGTATTAGGTAGATCTGCTATTTCTCCCAGTACTACTGGGTAGCTTTATGTAGCAGGAGCCCTGTGGTACCCCGGCACTGTCTCTCTGGTCACCTGTGCTGGATGCTCCTATAGATTATGGTTTGGTACCAATGCTGTTCCTGGAGCTACTCAGCAAATGTCTCAGAGTGCACTGATGCCATTTGCTGCCTGCCTTTGGTCTGAGGGCTTTGATAGTTTTCAAAGAAAGATTGCAAAGCAGGTAGGGCTGGTTGCTCACTGGAGAAAGTGCCTCTGGCATTGAGAGAGTTGTGTAGGGCAGGGTCCCAGTGAGTCAGAGCTCACCACACCAATCACATTCAGATTCGTCTGTGTGTGGAGAGGGCACAACACAGGAAAGATGCCACCTGCCAGCTGGCTACATGGAAGAAGGACCTCACTTAAAGAAAGTGGTTACTGTCCTCCAGTCCTTGCCCCAAATCCACACACCTCAGCCTGTCCCCCATATGCCTTTAACAAACTCTGAGTCACCATTCCTTTGCCAGAGTTTAGGTTGAGTGCCTGTGAGTGATTGAGAGATAAAGAAAATGTCTGGGTTTCCCACAGCCTTCTATCCCACCTAGATGGTTACAGTCAGATGTTGTGGGGCACCTGTTTTCAGCACCATTGCTCCATATTTGGGAACCTGGTATGGGGCTGGGGTCCCTTGTTTCTCTGGGGAGAACCTCCATAGCTGAAAAAGTCCTCCTGATTCTGTACAACCTCAGGGAAGTTAGGGCTAGCCTGATTTGCATCTCTGCCCTTACTATCAGTCTCAAAGTGGCTTCTTTATATCTTTAGTTACAAAACCTGTTCAGCTAGACTTCAGGTGGTTCTCCAAGTTGGGTGTTATATAATTCAGTTGTAATTTAATGGGTTTATAGAAAGAAGTAAGCACAGTGTTTATCTATACTGTCATTTTGGATCTTCTTTCCATCATAAAAATTTTTAAGTATACAATTAAGTAGTGTTAAGTATATTCATATGATTGTGTAACAGGTTTTTAGAACTTTTTCATCTTGCAAATCTGAAACTCTATGCCAACTAAACACTCACTTCCTCTTCCCTCTTCCTGCAGCCCTTGGCTACCCCCTGTTTACTTTCTGGTTTGTTTTTTTTTTTTGACTGCTTTAGATACTTCTTATGACTAGAGACATACAGTATTTTCTTTTTATTTTTGTGCCTTGCTTATTTCACTTGGCATAATGTCCTTTAAGTTAATCAATAATGCAGCTTATAACAGAGTCTAAATTTTAAGCCTGAGTAATATGCCATTTTGTATGTATATATAATACTACATTAATTGTATCCATTAATTCGTCAATGGACATTTAGGTCATTTTACCTGTTGGATATTGTAAATAATGCTACAATGAACATAGGTGTACAAATATCTTTTCAAGACCCTGTTTTGAATTATTTGGATAAGTACCCAGAATTGAGATTGCTGGTTTATATTATAACTTTATATTTCATTTTCTGAGGCACCTCCATACTGTTTTCCATAGTGGCTACACCAAGATGATGTTTTTATTTTGTCTGAGGGCCAAAACAACAAAGTAAGAGGTGGTAGTTCAGGGAAGATGAGGTGAGCTAGGATCTCCATTCTGAGATCTTTGATAGTCATCCTGGATATATGGGGCTCAGGATCCCTGGGTGAAAAAATTTTGAGTGAGGAGACATGATGAATTAGGTTTCTTTTATTTTTCAGGGAGAGAGCTTTCTGTTAGGGCTTATTTGTCATTGTAAGTTGACTGAGTATGAACCAAAAAGTAAGGAGTTCAAGAGGAAGCCTCTTTGCGCTCCTGTTGTCCAGTTGCTAAATATTCTGCTAAGCTCTATCTAGGTTAGGTGTAGTTAGCATTTTGATACCTCAGTTGAACTCATACTAATAGCACCTTGGAATTGGAAAGTCCTTAAATGTCATCTACTCCTACTCTTAATATTAAAATGCATAAACTCACAGAGGTATAATAAACTTAGCATTTGCAATAATCTTTTCCATCTGATTTATTCCACTCATATTGTTGCAAATGGTAAGTATAATACAAGGCTCACAGAAATTTACGCAGTGTCACTAAACAAGTCAATGGCATAGCCAAAAGAAGTACCCACCTATCCAAACTCCAGGCCATTGCCCTTCCAATACAGCATACAAACAATAGAATGCCAAAGTTGGGAAGTCACCTAGAAACATTTAATAAAATCCTCATTTACCACAGAAGAAAACAGATTTTGGTATGGGAAATACAGTGTCATAATACTTTCAACAACCTAATAATACAGGTAAGTTTCAAAAGCTGGTCATAGATACCAAATGTGGGGCTCACGTCTTACTTTTTGTGAACCCATCTTCCACTTTTGTTGTTCTTTTTAATTATTATTAGTTTCAGGTGTACAAAACTACTAAATTATTAGACATTTATACACATCACAAATTGATAATCTCAACAAGTCTACTACCCATCTGACGCCTTACGTAGTTACTACAATACCATTGACTATACAAGTATTCTCTATGCTGTACAATAAATCCCATGAAGAAAGTATATTTACCAAGGTTTTGACATCTTACCGAGTTGTTTGTACAGTGCTGCCAACATAAGTGCATGGTGGCAAGTTTGCAAACTTAATTGTCAGATTTTGGGTATGATGCCAGCTCTGATGGTCATTCCAGAAAAAGAGTTTAAAAATTGCTTTGAAAAGGGACTAGGTACTGGTATCAGTGCATATCTTCCCAAGGGGAATACTTCAAAGGTGACCTTAGTGATATTCAGCAATTAGGTCTGTAGCACTTTTTCTAGGATGAGTTCACAAAATTAATTGTCTGACCTTGTATATGGGTTTAAATTATACTTGACATTCTATATTATTTTATATTATTTTTAGGTGTGTCACACAGTGGATAGGTATTTATATAATTTTTGAAGTGTTCTCCTGATAAGTCCACTGCCACATTACACTGTACATAATATTTAAAACATTACTGACTAAATTCCTCCTATAGTATTTTATATCTCCATGATATTTTTCTGCCTACTAATTTGTACTTCCTAATCCCTTGACCTTTCTCACCTATCCTCCCTTTCATTTAGCAACCATCATTTTGTTCTCTATACCTACAAGTCTATTTCTGTTTTGTTTATTCTGTTATTTAGATTTTAAATAGATATGATGTTATATGTTATTTCTCTTTTTCACTCTGACTAATTTCAGTTAGCATAATACACTCTAGGCCCATCCATGTTGCTTGCAAATGGTAAGATTTCATTCTTTTTATGGCAGAGTAATACTCCATTGTATAAATTTACCACTATTTCTTTATACAATTGTCTATTGATGGGCGTTTAGGATGCTTCCTTATCTTGGCTATTGTGAATAGCGCTATACATAGAAGTGTGCATATTTTTTTTAAATTAGTGTATTGGATTTTTTGCATAAATACTCAGAAGTGGAATTTCTGGGTCATAATGTATTAATAGTTCTATTATTAATTTTTTGAGAAACCTTCATAATGTTTTCCATAGTGACTGCACCAATTTGCAATCCTACTAACAGTGCACAAGAATAAATTTTTTTCTTGACATTCTCATCAACACTTGTTGTTGGTCAATTTATTGATGATAGCCATTCTGAAAAGAGCAAGGTGGCATATCATTGTCATTTTAATTTCTATTTTACTGAAGAATGGTGACATTGAGCATGTTTTCACATGTCTATTGGGCATGTGTATGTCCTTTTTGGAGAAATGTCTATTCAGGTCCTCTGTCCATTTTTTAATTGGGTTGGTTGTTTTGGGGGGTTGAATTGTATGAGTTTTTTATGAATTTTAAATACTAACTTCTAATATGGTGTAGCATTGGTAAATATCTTCTTCCATTCAGTAGGCTGTGTTTTCATTTTGTTGATAATTTTGTTTTCTGTGCAAAAACTTTTTAGTTTATGTAGTCTAATTTTATATTTTTTATTTGTTTGCTTTTTCTGAGGAAATATATCAGTAAATATATTAGTAAAGATAATGGTTGAGAGTCTACTTCCTATATTTTCTTCTAGAACTTTTATGGTTTTGGGGTCTTATATTTAAGTCTTTAATTCATTTTTATTTTATTCTTGTATATGAAGTTAGAAGGTGATACCATTTTTTGCATGCATCTGTCCAGTTTCTCCAACACAATTTATTTAATAGATTGTTATTAATACAATATTAATATTTGCTCCTTTTGTCATAGATTAATTGACTGTATAGACGTAGATTTATTTCTGGGTTCTCTATTCTGTTCCAGTGATCATTGTGTCTCTTTCTATGTCAATACCATTCTGATTTGATTGCTATGGCCCTGTAGTATAGTTTGATATCAGGTAGCATGATACTTCCAACTTTGTTCAGGATCTTTTATTGTTCCATATAAATTTTAGATTATTTGTTTTAGTTTTGTGAAAAAAAAAACCATTAATATTTTCATAGGGATTGCACTGAATCTATAGATTGCTTTGTGTATGACAGACATTTTAAATATATTGATTCTTCCTATCCATGAGCCTGGTATATGTTTCCATTTATTTGGTATCTTCTTTAATTTCTCTATTCAGTGTTGTGTAATTTCCTGAGTATAGGTCTTTTACTTCTTTGGTTAAATTATTCCTAGATATTTAATTATTATGATGCAATCATAAAAGAAATTTTTAAAAATTTCTCTTTCTAGTAGTACATTATTGGTGTATAAATGTGCAACCATTTCTTGAATATTAATTTTGTATCTTGATACTTTAATAAGTTCATTTATTAGTTCTAATAGTTTTTGAATGGAATCTTTGGGGTTCTCTCTATATAGTTTCAGGTTATCTGCAAATAATGACAACTTTACTTCTTCCTTTCCCATTTGGATGCCTTTTATTTATTTTATTGTCTGATTTCTGTGGCTAGAACTTCCAGTGCTATGTTGAATAAAAGTGGTGAAAGTGGGCATTATTGCCATGTTCCTGATCTTAAAGTAAATGCTTTTAGCTGTTTCTCATTGAATCTGATATTAACTGTGGGTTTGTCATATATGGCCTTGATTATGTTGTGATATATTCCCTCTATTTCCACTTTACTGAGAGTTTTTATTGTAAGTGAATGCTGGATTTTCTTAAATGTTTTTCTGCATCTATTGATATGTCCACATGATTTTTATGTTTCATTTTATTTATGTGGTGTAGCATGTGAATTGATTTGCAAATATTGAACCAAACTAGCATACCAGGAATGCATCCCACTTGATTGTGTTGTATAACTTTTTTAATGTATTGTGGAATTCAGTTTGCTAATATTTTGTTAAGGATTTTTCATCTATGTTCAATATATATATATATATATATATATATATATATATCTGTCTACAGTTTTCTATTTTTGTAATGTCTTTGGTTTTGGAGTCAGGGTAATGGTGGCCTCATAAAATGAATTTGGGATTCTTTCCTTTTGTTAGACATTTTGGAATAGTTTGAGGAAGATACATATAAATTCTTTTTTGAATATTTGGTAAAATTAACTTATGCAGCTGTTTGGTCTAAGATTCTTTATTGTTGTGAGCTTGTAGATTACTGATTCGATTTTGTTGGAAATAATTGGTCTGTTAAAATTTAATGTTTCTTGATTCAGTCTTGGAAGATTATATGCTTCTAAGAATTTATCCATTTTTTTACAGAATGTCCAGTTTGTTGGCGTATAGTTTCTTGTAGTGTTTTGTTAGAATGCTTTGTAGTTCTGTGGTGTTCATTGTCACTTCTCTTTTATTTCTGATTGTATTTATTTGAGTCTCTTCTGCTTTCTATTTGATTAGTCTGTTTAAAGGACTATCAGTTATGTTTATAAAAACCAGTTCTTGGTTTCATTCAGCTTTATTTATTTTAGTATCAATTTTGTTTATTTCTGATCTGATCTTTATTATTTTCTCTCTTTTATTTAATTGGGCTTTGTCTGCTATTGTTTTCCAAGTTCTCTTACATGGAAAGTTAGTCTGTTTATTTGAGATTTTTTTTCTTTATTCCCATTAATTTCTTATTTTTCTTATTTTTCTTATTTTTCTTATTTTTCTTATTTTTCTTCATTCCCATTAATTTCTCTTTTGGAATTTCTTTTGCTTTGTCCCATAAATTTTGGGTTGCTATGTTTCCATTTTTGTTTGTCTCAAGGTATCTTTTGATTTCTTCCTTAATCTCAGTGTTAACCCTTTTACTGTTTAGTAACATTTTATTTATCCTCCATGTGTTTGTGTATTTTTCAGGTTTTTGATTTATGACTGACTTTTAGTTTTATGCCATGTGGTAAGACAAAATGTTGATAAAACTTCAATCCTTTTAACTTAATTGGAGCTTGTTTTGTGGCCTAACATGTGGTTTATCTTGTGCACTTGAAAAAAAATATTCTGCTGCTGTGGCATGAAATGCTCTAAGAATATCAATTTGATTTATTTAGTTCAGGGTGTCATCTACGGCCACTGCTTTCAGGTTAATTTTATGTCTCAAAGATTGGTCCATTGGGTTCAGTGGCATTTTAAAGTCCTCTACTATGATTGTGTTACTGTTGATCTCTGCCTTAATGTCAGTCAGTATTTACTTTATGTATTTAAGTGCTCCTATGTTGGGTGCATAAAAGTTTACTAGGGTGATGTCCTCTTATTGGATTTATCTCTTTATTATGTATTGTCTTTTGTCTTTTATTATAGATTTTGTTTTAAAGTATATTTTGTTTGATGTAAGTATTGCTACCTCAGTTTTACTCCCATTTCCATATTCATGAGATATCTTTTTCCATCCCTTTACTTTCAGTCTTTCTGTATATCTTTCATTTGAAGTGGGTATCTTATAGACAACATATGCAGGGATGTTATTTTTTATCCATTCAGCTACCCTATGCCTTTTGATTGGATCATTTATTCCATTTACAATTAAAGTGATTATTGATAGGTACAAAGCTATTTCCATTTTATTATTCATATTTTTATTTTTGTTTGTTTTCCTTTTTCTTCTACTTAAAGAAGTTCTTTTAATATTTCTTATAACTCTGGCTTGATGGTAATGAATTCCTTTAGCTTGTTCATGGCTAAAAAGCTCTTTATTTTTCTTTCAATTTTAAATGATAGTCTTGCTGGGTAGAGGAGTCTTGGTTGTAGATCCTTGTTTTACATTATTTTGAATATGTTCTGCCACCTCCTTCTGGCATGCAAAATTTCTACTGAGAAATTTGATGATAGTCTAACGGAGGCTCTCTTATAAGTAATTAGTTGTCTTTTTCTTGCTGCTTATACTATTCTCCCTTTATCTCTCTTTTTTGCTTTCTTTAAAATTTATTTCATGTGTACAAGAGAACAGGGTGATTAGACATTTGAAGAGCTTATAAAGTGATAACACAACATGTCTATTTCCAACTTGATATTTTACATAGCTGTTACAATACCATTGACTATATTCCCTGTGCTGTATTCTAAATCACATGAGTTGTGTGTATGTATCTATCTAGCTATCTACCTATCTAGTCTGACAATTAAGTTTGCAAACTAGTAAAATAACTGCATACCTCATTGTTGAATATCACTAAGGTCACATTTTAAGTACTCCCCTTGGGAAGGTATGCACTGATGCCAGCTCCTAGTCCAACCTTCAAAGCAATTTTGGAACTTTTTTTCTGGAATGACCATTAGAGCTGTTGTTGTATTATTCTTGATGTCCTGAATGTCATCCTTTCAATATTTCCTTTATTTTTGTGTGAAGAAAAAAGTCATTAGGGGCCAGATCAGGTGAGTAGGGAGCATATTCCAATACACTTATTTTTTTACTGACTAAAAAGATCCTCATAGACAGCGATGTGTGAGCTGGTGCATTCTTGTGATGCAAGAGCCATGAGTTGTTGGTAGAAAGTTCAGGTTGTTTATATCCAACTTTTTCACACAACCTTTTCATCACTTCCAAATAGGAAACTTGGTTGACTCTTTGTCCAGTTAGTACAAATCATAATGAACAATCCCTTTGATGTCAAAAAAGGTTAGCAACATTATTTTTACTTTTTACTTTTTTTTTTTTTTTTGGTCATGGAGAATGGGCTAACTTCCATTGTGCACTTTGACATTTTGTGTCAAGGTCATATGGGTACACCCATGTTTCATCACCAGGGTAAATGTGGGCCAAAATGTCATCTTGCCTCTCCAAGAGGTCTTGGCAAACTTTGACTCTCTTTTGCTTTTGTTCACCAGTGAGCTTTCTCAAGACCATTTTTTCACACACCTTTCTCATGCCAAGATTTTAAGTTAAGATTTTCCTAACTGTTTCTCTATCAATGTTTACTTGGTCTGCTATGCTTCTCACAGCCAGCTGATGATTTTTGACACCGAATTCGATGGACTTTTCCAATGCTTTCATCCGTTCTACTTTTTACTGGCTGCCCTGCCATCCCTTCACCAGTGATGCTTTCTCTCCCCTCAGAAAATAAAATTTAAGCCATTTGTACACTGCCATTTTCTTCATAGTATTATTCCCATAAACTTAGACTAACATTTCTCTTATTTCACTTCCACTCTTGGCAAGTTTAACAAGAAATTTAATGTTTGTTCATTGCTCTAATTCAAGCCCTAGCATACTTGTGGTGGCACAATAATCATGCAACAATAATGAATTTCACTCAGCAAGACACCGCCACATGTTCACAAAAGCACAGCTGTGACACACAGATATACCAAGGTTATAAAATTTTACTGAGTTATTTGTACAGTGCTGCCAACATAAGCACACAGTGGCAAGTTCATGAATTTAATTGTAAAACTATGTGTGTGTGTGTAAGTTATACTTGACATTCAAAATTAATTTATGTTATTTTCAGGTGTATATCACAGTGGGTAGGCATCTATATAATTTATGAAAGCTTCCTTCAATGGGTCCAGTGTTTCTGAGATACCATGTACAGCTTTTTTGACATTATAAACTGTACTCCCCATATTATACCTTAATCTCCATAACCACTATGTGTCTACCAATTTTCATTTCAAAGCTCTTAAATATTTTCACCCATCCACCCATAATTCCTCCCATCTGACTTTGTCATTTGGAGTCTGTTTCTGTTTTGATTGTTTGTTCTGTTCTTTAGATTCCATATATTAGTGAGAAAATATGGTATTTGTATTTTTCAGTCTGACTTATTTTGCTTAGCATGATACTTTCTAGTTTCATCCATGTTGTTGCAAATTGTAAGATTTCAGTTTTTTTTCTGGCTGAGTAATACTCCATCATGTAAATGTACCACAAATTCTTTATGCAATTTTCTATTCATGGTAATTTTGGTGGTTTCGTCTTGGCTATTGTGAATAATGCTACAATAAACATAAGGACATATATATTATTTCAAATAAGTGTTTTAGACTTCCCTGGATAAATATCCAGGAGTGGAATTGCTGGATCATAAGGTAGTTCCATTTTTCTTTTTCTTTTCTTTTTAGTTTATTTTTAATATATGTATTTATTTAATATATAAAAATACTTTTATTCTTAGACTTGGGGTGACATTGCTTGTCAACAGTTACATCGGTTCCAGGTGTACAATTCTACAGTGCATCATCTATTTGTTGCATTATATGTTCACTGCCCAGTTGAGTTCTACTTCCATCACCACATATTTGCTCCCTCTCATGCCTCTCCCACCCACTCTCTCTTCTTCCTCCCCCTCCATTGTTGTCCCCAAATAACCCTTAAACTATTGATTGTGTCCATGAGTTTTTTTATTCATTTTTTCTTTGTTGCTTTCAGTTTTATATCCCACATATGAGTGAAATCATATGGTTCTTAGATTTTTCTATCTGACTTATTTTGCATGGCATGATGATCTCTAGGTCCATCCATTTCATCACAAATGGCAGTATTTCATCTTTTCTTATAGCTGAGTAGTATTCCATTGTGTATATGTACCACAGCTTCTTTATTCAGTCATCTATCAAAAGGCACTTTGGTTGTTTCCATATCCTGGCCATCATGAAAAGCACTGCGATGAACATTGGGGTAAATAAGTCTTTGCAGACTAAGGTTTTCAAGCTTTTTTGGTAGATACCCAGAAGAAGGATTGCTGGGTTATATGGTAACTCCATTCCCAATTTTCTGAGAAACCTCCACAGTGTCTTCCATAGTGGTTGTACTCATTACATTCCTACAAGCAGTGTGCAAAAGTTCTTTCTTCTCCACATCTTCTCAAGCACTTGTTGTACCTTGTCTTGTTGATAATAGCCATTCTAACAGGTGTGAGGAGGTATCTCATTGTGGTTTTGATTTGCATTTCCCTGATGGCTAATGAGGTTGAGCATTTTTTTCTATGTCTGTTGGCCATTTGTATTTCTTCATGGGAGAAGTGTCTGTTTAGGTCCTCTGCCCACTTTTTAATTGGGTTGTTTGGGTTTTTTTGTTGTTAAGTCATATTAGTTCTTTATATATTTTTTAGATATTAGACCCTTATGAGGTGCATTGTTTGCAAATATTTTCTCTCATTCAGTTGACTGTCTTTTTATTTTGTTGATGGTGTCTTTTGTTGTGTGGAAGCTTTTTAGTTTCATATAGTCCCATTCATTTATTTTTGCTTTTATTTCCCTTGCCTTTGAGGACAGGTTCATGAAGTCTTCCTTGAGCCTTAGGTCTATAAGTTTAGTACTAATGTTTTCTTCTATACAGTTTATTGTTTCTAGTCTCATATGGAGGTCTTTAATCCATTTTGAGTTAATTTTAGTATATAGTGAGAGTTCACAGCTCAGAGTCATCATTTTGCATGTGTTTTTTCCAGTTTTCCCAGCACCAGCTACTGAAGAGGCTGTCTTTTCCCCATTGCATATTTTTTGCTCCTTTATCAAATTTATTTGTCCATAAATTTGTGAATTTATTCTGGGTTTTCAGTTCTGTTCCATTGGTCTGTTTTTCTTCCAATACCAAGCTGTTTTGATTTTTGATGTTTTGTAGTATAAATTGAAATCAGGGAGGGTGATACCACGAGACTTATTCTTTTAATATAGCATTACCTTGGCAATTCGAGGTCTTTTGTGGTTCCACAGGAATCTGATAATTTTTAAATCTATTTCATGAAAGTATGATTGTGGCATTTTGATGGGAATTGCATTAAATCTGTAAGTTGCTTTGGGCAATATGGCCATTTTAACAATGTTAAGTCTTCCTATCCATGAACATGGAATATCTTTCCATTTCTTTGTGTCCTCTTCAATTTCTTTCAAAAGTGTTTTACACTTTTCTATGTGTAAGTCCATCAAGTTCTTTGTTAAGTTAATTCTTAGGTATTTCATTGATTTTGTTGTGATAGCAAACGGTATCAATGCTTTCATTTAGTTTTTTGAAGACTCATTTTTTTGTATATAGTAATGCTGTTGATTTTTGTATGCTGATTTTATATCCTGAGACTTTAGTGTGTTCATTTATTTATTTATTTTATTATTATTATTTTTTTGATGGTAGGGGGTAGTTCCCTGGCTGGAAATCAAATCCAGGTCATGATGTTGAGAGCACTGAAGCCTAGCCACTACACTACCAGGGTACCCCTAGTTTATTGTTTCTAATAGTTTCCTGGTGGAGTCTTTGGAGTTTTCTATACATAGGATCATGTCATCTGCAAAATAGTGACAATTTGACCTCTTCTCTCCCAATTTGGATACCTTTTATTTTTGTTTTCTTGCCTGATTGATCTGACTAGCACTTCCAGTACTATATTGAATAGCAGTAGTGACAGGGGTCAACCCTGTCTTGTTCCTAATTTTAGGGGAATGGTCTTCAGCTTTCCCCATTCAGTATGATATTAGCTGAGGGTTTGTCACATATGGTCTTTATTATATTTAGATAATTTTCTTCTATACCCATTTTATTCAGTTTTTTTATCATAACTGAATGTTGTATCTTATCAAAAGCTTTTTCTGAATCAATTGATATGATCAAATGATCTTTATCTTTTATTTTATTTAATTGATTGATTTGCATATATTGAACCATCTTTGTGTTCCTGGGATGAAGTCCACTTGATCATGATGTATGATCTCTTTGATGCATTATTGTATTTTATTTGCTAATATTTTGTTTAAAATTTTTGCATCTATATTCATCAGAAATATTGATCTATAGTTTTCTTTCCTTGTGTTGTCTTTACCAGGCTTTGGTATTAGGGTAATGTTGGCCTCATGGAATGAATTAGGAAGTATTGGCTCATCTTCAATTTTTTGGAAGATTCTGAGGAGGATAGGTATTAATTCTTTTTTGAATGTTTGGTAAAATTCATTGGGAGACCATCTGGTCTAGGGCTTTTGCCTCTAGGGAGGTTGTGGATAGTCATTTCAATTACTTTATTATTGATTGGTTTATTTAGATTATCCATTTTTTTTTTTTGGTTCAGTCTAGGTAAGCTATAGATTTCTAGGAACTTTTCCATTTCTTCTAGGTTGTTAAATTTAGAGGCATAAAACCCTACATAATACTTTCTTATAATCCTTTGTATTTCTGTGGTATCAGTGGTAATTTCTCTCCTTTCTTTTCTAATTTTACATATTTGTGTCCTTTTCTTTTGCGCTTTTGTAAGTCTGGCCAAGAGTTTGTCAATTTTGTTGACTTTTGGAAAGTACTAGGTCTTCGTAGCATTAATTTTTCCTATTGTCTTTCTGTTCTCTATTTCATTTAGCTCTGCTTTAATTTTTATTTATTTTTTTTCTCACGGCTGACTTTGGGTGTTTTCTGTTCTTCTTTTTCCAGTTCATTGAGATGGGATGTTAAGGTATTTACTTGTGATTTTTCTTTTTTCTTAAGATAGGCCTGTAATGATATAAAATTTCCTCTTATTATTGTGTTTGCTGTGTCCCAATGATTTTAATATGTTTTATTTTCATTGTCATTAGTTCCTATGTGTTTTTAATCTCTTCTTTTATTTGTTCTTTGATTCAGTCATTTTTAAAATAAGATTATATTTAATCTTCATGTGTATATAGTTTTTTCTACTTTCCTTTTACAGTTGATCTCCAATTACAGAGCTTTGTGGTCTGAGAATATCCTTGGTATGATTTCAATATTCTTGAATTTGTGTCCCATCATATGGCCTACCCTTGAGCATGTTCCATCTGCACTAGAAAATAAGGTATAATCTTTTTTTTTTTTGCTGAATGAAAGGTCCTGTAAATATCAATTATGTTCAGTTGCTGCAATGTATCATTTAGAGGTGATATTTCCTTATTTATTTTCTGTTTGGAATATCTGTCCATGGCTGTTAAGGGGGTGTTTAGGTCTCCTACAGTGATTGTGCTTTTGTTAATTTCTCCTTTTAGATATGTTAGTAATTTCTGTATATATTTTGGTGCTTCCTGATTCGGAGCATATGTATTAATTAGTGTCAAGTCTTGTTGAATTGTACCTTTTATCACTATGTAATGTCCATCTTTGTCTCTTGTTATCTTTTTTAACCTGAAGATTGTTTCATCAGATATCAGTGTGTCAACTCTTGCCTTTCTATGGATACCATTTGCTTGAAGGATTGCTTTCTATCCATTCATTTTGAGTTTGTGTTGATCTTACGACTGAGGTGTGTCTCTTGGAGATAGCATATGGATGGGTTTGGCTTTTAATCCAGTTTGCTATTCTGTGCTTTTTTTTTTTATTAGTGAGTTCATTTCATTTACATTTAGAGTGATAATTGATATATGAGGATTTCCTATGACCATTACTTCTCAGTTTTTTCTTTAATAATTTCTTTTTTGTTCTCCCAACTTCATTCCATTCATTGATGTTTTATTTAAGGTCAAAGAGCCTCTCTCAGTATTTCTTGATATGCCAGCCTCATGCTAGAGAATTCCAGCTTTATTTTTCTTTATTTTTAAATTTTTATTATTTATTTATTTATTTATTTGAGAATTCCTTCAGCTTCTGTATGTCTGAGAAGGTCTTTATTCCTCCTTCATATCTGAACAATAATTTTGCTTGATAATTTATTCTTGGTTTGAAGTTTTTTCTCTTTTAATATTTTTAATATTTTATTTTACTCCCTCTTGGCTTGTAGAATTTCTGCTAAGTAGTTTGATGATAGCTTAATGGATTTTCCTTTAAAGGATAGGGATTTTTGTTTATTTGTTTCCTGGATGCCTTGAGAATTCTCTCTGATTTTTGACATCTTCAGTATAATGTATCTTGGAAAAGATTTGCTAGAATCCACGTAGCTAGGGGAGCTATTTTCTTCTTGAATCTGGTGTTCTAGATCTTTTCATAGGTTTGGAAAATTTCTTGTCTACTATGTGTTTGAGTACACTCTTTGTAGAGTTTTTTTTCCACATGTTCTTCTAAGCCTACCCTTATATTGTTTTGTTTTTTTTCCTAATGGAGTCAGATGGTTCTTGTAGAGTTCTTTCAGTCCCTTTGACTCTGAAGTCTCTATCTTCTTCTTTTTCTTTTGTTTCCATGTTCTAATCTTCAATATCACTGGCTCTTTCCTCCATCTGGTTGGCCCTGTTTCCTATGGCAGTTATTTCATTTCTCACTTCTTCTATTGCATTGTTTATCTCTCAAATTTTCATCTGATTCTTTCTGATATTTTTAATTTCTTTAGTAAAATGTTCCTTTTGTTCACAAATTTATTTTCTGAGATCATTCATTTCTGTTACAGTGTTCGGTAAATATGTTTTTATTTCTCCAAGAGCCTTTAAAATTGCAGCCTTTCATTCTATGTCACTTAGTTCATAAATTTCTAGATCTGTAAGATCCTTTTCTAGAGATTTTTCATCTTCTTTTTGAATGGCTTTGCCTCCTAAGGTGTTCATATTATTTCTCCACGCTGCAATAATGGACTTTGAGGTGTTCTTTTTGGGCATGAAGTCTTTTCTTGTGACAGTTCCAGTGAAGTCTCCCTTTTTTCTTCCAGGTTGGTATCACTGTAGTGTCTTGCTGTAGAGCAGAACCTAGGTGGCACAGGGGTGGGGGGCAAGCTTTGAAAGAGAGAGTTCGTGTGAGCTGCACCTGGTCTTTGGATCCCTGTGTTCTGTGGTGGCTCTGCTTTCTTCAGCAGCTCCCCTGGTTGCTGACTCCACTGCAACAACAGTTTCTAGGTCAGGGAAGCTTGGGAGGAGGAGGGGAGTCCTTGTCAGGCAAGCCAAGAGTAGTGAGGACTGAGTCTTCTCATAAGCGCAGTCTTATTTTCTTCTTCTGGGTTCGCTTTTTACCCAGGATCATGTTTCAGTGTTTCAATGTTTCCACAGCTGCCATTCCCAGATTCAAACTCACTCAGAGCCAACAGTGGAGTGCTGCTATTGCCGGGGGGCCTTATTCCTGCCTAGAGCAGTTGAGGTGCTTTGTTCTGCTTCTGAGCCACCCCATGTGTGGTTCCTGGACTTTGTTTCTATCACACTGTTGCTCCGCACAATTTTCTCATGGTCTCACAGGATCTCAGCCACCTTCTCCTCCACTCTTGTGGCCACTTGGCCTCCCCCTCCACCTGGTATCATACTGCTCCTCAGCCAGTGTTCCCTGATTGCTTCCTAGTCCCTTCAGTTAGCCAAGGCTGGGTCAGGTTGTGATTCATCTTTGCTCCCTCCCTTCCTTCCCAATTGTTCCCCTTTCTCTAACCTTCAAGTGTTTTCTTGCAAAGTGTGGATCTCTCAGCAGTTGCTGTGCACTCAGGGTTTCCTAAGTTGGATTCCTGCCAGCTGTTCATTTGTATTTTCTAAGAGAGGTTTCAGGGATTCCCTCTTTGGTGGACATCTTGCAGAGCCCCAGTCTAAATTTTTATGCATATAGTAAGCTGAATTTTCAGATTGAAGGGTCCCAGACTCTGTTGACTTGGAGACACCCATTTTCTCCTTTTTGTTTCTTTAAAACAAAGTTTTATTTACCTCAGAACTTACACTGGACACAGTCAAGTTAAAGTTAAACCTATCCCAACCTCACTGGATTAAGTCAAAGTTCTCATAACATTTAAGTTGGACCCAATTAAATAAAAGAAATGCATGTTCAAATAAAGAAGTGTTTATAACAGAAAACTGAGGAACTCAAACTTAAATATGTGAGAGGGACTTATATTTGACCTTCAGGTGCAATGAGAAAGCAGTAAGTGAAAGGGGATTCATAAATTCCTATGCTTGTTTGCTTGTTACCCCCAGTGGTTGTTGGAGATCTCCTTCAAATCTCACATAACATTAGAAATCTTGGAAGATAAACTGTGGCACATTAACATTTTAAATAGTTTATTTAAGCATAATCAATTTGAATAAGGCAATATAAGACCAAACATGGTTAGCAGTGCTCCACCATCAGAAGCTGGAGGGTAATTTATTTTGAAGACATAAAATCAAAACAGAAAAATTATTCAATTAGCTATAACTTAAGCAGTTGCTTTATTTAAAGAAGCTTAGTTGGTTGTTTGTGATTGGTTGCTCTTAAGTACTATTTTCTTATATTTAAGTGCATTGACTTTGACCTAGGCATTTGTTTTCCTGCATAGGCTAGCAAGGCATTAGAGCTACCTTAGTCTAATGGTTTCCTTTTTAAATTACTCTAATAGCTGTATGATTTTAGAAAAATTAATTAAACTCTATTTAGTTCCTCAATGCCTTCATCTGAAAAAAATGGGAGTAATAATAGAATTTACATTTTAGGGCTATTATGACAAGTAAGTTAAAACATATGAAACATTTAAAACAGTGACTTGCATTTTGTGTCGTATCAGTGCTGTGCCTGCCCATTGCTACAATGAAAAACCCAACTCCATAGGCTCTTTGAAATTCAACCCCCATTGTGTTATCTGTAGTGTGTCTTCCTATTTCTTCATAATGCAACCTTAGCTCAACTCCATGAATGCATGCTTCCACTAACACACTGCGTTCTTTCTTATCTCTGGACCTTTGCACATGTTATTCTGTTGACCAAGAAAGACATAATTCCACTTGAACTTCACACATACTTTTTCCTGGCTACTCCAACACATATTTCAAATTTTAGGCCAGGAGCCCCCTCCTTTAGAAAGTAATTTCTGATCAACAAATTCCCCCACCATGTCATTTATTATCTTCTGTTGAAATTGATTTTCTAACAAGATTTTTCTAGTCTCTCTCACTAGCCTAGAGACTCTGTAGGGGTCTGAATTAAATTTGATTTATCTCTATTATATATTCCTTATGACTATCATGATAACGGACATCAAGTATAAACTTTAGACATTTTGTTGAATGAATGAGTTGGTGGATAGCTTGGTGATTATATTTTATACAATCTAAGTATTATGTTTAATGACCAATCAAAAAAGACTCTACTTGGATTGTTTTCTCCACCTGGAAGTCCTACTCACATTCTCTGTCACATGTGCTTCTCCCTTCTTCTCAAGACAGTTTACAAATTCATTTGATGTTAGTTTTTTTAAATTAATTGTTAATTTTTAAAGTTACAGTTGACATTCAATATTATATTATATTAATTTCAGGTGTACAGCATAATGGTTATATATATTAAATGGTTAGATATTTAAATAATTTATAAAGTTATTCCCTCTGTTAATCTGGTACTCACCTGGCACTATACATAGTTGGTGCAACATCATTGACTATATTCTCTATCCTGTACTTTATATCCCCATGACTATTTTGAAACTACCAATTTGTATTCTTTTAATAGTTTCACACGTATGAGAGAACATAACACTTAGACATTTACAGCCCTTATATAGTGATAACTCCAATGGGTCTATTTCTCATTTGATGCCTTACATAGTTGTTACAATACCATTGATTGTGTATATATTAGTAATAGATAACATTCAACATTAATTTGTATTATTTTCAGTTGTGCATCATAGTGGTAGGCATCTATATAATTTATGAAATGTTCTCCCCAATGGGTCCATTGTCCACCTGCAGTGTTTTTTCAACATTATTACCTATACTCCTTATACTGTATGTCACATGCCGATACTGACTATATGTCTATCAATTTGTATTTCTCAATACCTTCACCCTTCCCACCAATCCCCCACCCTTCCTCCCACCTGAGCCTGTCAATTAAAGTTTATTTCTATTTTGATTGTTCATTTATTCTGTGTTTTAGAATCCACATACAAGTGAGATCATATGGTATATTTACTTTTCAGTCTGACTTATTTCACTTAGGATAATAACTTCTAGTTCCATCCATGTTGTTGCAAATGGTAAGATTTCATTCTTTTTTATAGCCAAGTAATATTTCATTGTGTAAATGTACCCCAATTCCTTTATCCAATCATTTATTGATTGTCATTTATGTTGTTTCCATATCTTAGCTATTGTGAATAATGCTGCAATAAACATAGGGATGCATAAATATATGCATATTTATTTTTTTAGAAATTTTTTTATTTTTATTGTGAAATTTATTGAGGTGACATTAGTTAGTAAAAATTAAATAGGTTCCATGTGTACAGTTCTACAAAACATTGTCTATGTTTTCCATTATGTGTTCTCCACCTAGAATCAGTTCTTCTACCATCACCTCACTCCTCCCCTACCCCTCTCCCCACTTACCCTCAGGTAATCATTAAACTATTCACTGTGCCCATGAGTTTTTGGTTTTTTGTTGCTTTCAGTTTTATATTCCATATATGAGTCATGTTTAAAAATGCTAAAATTTCTTTATAATGTAAAATAATCAAGTACCTAAATATCAGCAAATAAAAGTTTAAATTAAAAAATTAAAACAAAAGATTTCTTCTCCTAAATATTTGGGCCAAAAATGTGGATATGCATTATACATAGGAGTGCATTATACATAGAAAAATATGGTACACTTGGAAAATTTTGAGTTGCTGCTGCCAAGAAATCCCCATGTTGAGGGTTCTTCAGAGGGACATTTATGAGATGTTGCAGGTGTCTAGACTTGCATATGTTATTTTTGAATTAGTGTTTTGGACTTCCTACTCGAATATCTGTGAGTAGAATTGCTGGATCATAAGGTAGTTCTACTTTTAACTTTTCGAGGGACCTCCACATAGTTTTTCATAGTGGTTGCACCAATTTGCAGTTTCACCAACAGTGCATAAGGGTTCCTTTTTCTCCACATCCTTGACAACACTTATTGTTTGTGGGTTTATTGATAATCCTTCTGCATTGTGGTTTTAATTTGCATTTCTCTGATGATTAGTGATGTTGAACATTTTTTCATGTGTGTATTGACCATCTATATGTCCTCTTGGAAGAAATGTGTATTCAGGTCTTCTGCCAATTTTTTGAATTAGATTATTTTTTGCTTGTTTTGTTGTTGTGGTGTTGAGGCATATTATTTTCTTATAAATTTTGGATATTTACCCTTTATCAGATGCCTCATTGACAAACACCTTCTTCCATTCTATAAGATGTGTTTTTGTTGTGTTGATGGCTTATTGCTATAAAAATAGTTTTTGGTCTGATGTAGTCCCATTTGGTTGTTTTTTTCTTTGTTTCCCTTGCCTGTGGTGATATATCATTGAAAGTGTTACTAAGGATAATGTCTAAAAGATTACTTTCTACATTTTTTTCCAGGAGTTTTATAGTTTTGGGTTTTATACTTCAGTCATTAATGCATTTTGAGTTTATTTTTGTATATGGTGTAAGAAGGTAGTCCAATTTTATTTTTTAATGTGTCTGTCCAGTTATCTCAGCACCATTTGTTGAATAGACTGTCTTTACCCCTATGTAAATGGTTACCTTTTTGTAATGAATTAAATGGCCATATAGACATGGATTTATTTATGGGCTCTCTATTCTGTTCCATTGATGTACGTGTCTGTTTTAATGCCAATGCCATGCTGTTTAGATAACTGTGGCCTTGTCATATAATTTGATATCTGGTAGCATGATTCTTTCAACTTTGTTCTTTTTTATTAGGGTTGCCTTGGTTATTCTAGGCCTTTTATGGTTCCATATAAATTTTAGGACTATTTGTTTTAGTATTGTGAAAAATGCCATTGGTGTTTTGATAGGAATTGCATTGAATCTATGGGTTGCTTTGGGTACTATGGACATTTAAACTATATTAATTATGTCTACAAATGAGCATGGTATGTGTTTTCATTTATTTGTGTCTTCTTTGACTTTATTCTTCAGTGCCTTATAATTTTCGGAGTACAGGTCTTCTATTTTCTTGGTTATTCCTAGGGGTTTTTTTTATGCAATTGTAAATGAGATTTCTTTCTTCATGTGTCTTTTTGCTAGTTTGTTTGTTATTGGCGTATAAAAATGCAACCAATTTCTGAATATTAATTTTTGTATCTTACTACTTTACCAAATTCATGTATCAGTTTTAATAATTTTGAGTGGCATCATTTTGGTTCTGTGTATATATTTATCATGTCACCTGCAAACAATGATAATTTTACTTCTTCCTTTCCTATTTGGATGCCTTTTTTTTTTAAATTGTCTGATTACTGTGGCTAGGACTTCCAGTACTCTGTTGATGTTAAATAAGAGTGGTGACAGTGGGATCCTTGTCTTGATCCTGATTTTAAGGAGAATACTTACAGCTTTTCTCCAATGAACATGATGTTTTTTGTGAGTTTGTCATATGTAGCCTGTATTATACTGAGATATGTTCCTTCTATTTCCACTTTGCTGAGAGTTTTTTTTATCATAAATGGCTGCCAGATTTTGTTGAATGCCTTTTCTGCTATTGATATGACCAGATAATTTTTTATTTTTTGTTTTGTTTATGTGGTGAATCATGTTAATTGATTTACATATATTAAACCAACTTCGCATCCCAGGAATAAATTTCACTTGATCATGGTGTATGATTTTCCTCAATATACTGCTGAATTTGATTTGCTAATATTATATTGAGATTTTTTGCATCTATGTTCATTAAGTTACTGGCCTATAGTTTTCTGTTTTATAGTATTAATAAATACTATAAAAAGTATTTGTAGCTTTGTAAAATCAGATTGTAAAATCAGGGTAATAGTGGACTCATAAAATGAGTTTGGGAGCCAGAGGTTTTAAAAATTATTTCAAATAGTTTGAGGAGAATAGGTATTAATTTTTTTAATTCATTTTTATTGTTAGACTTATTGGGGTGACATCTGTTAGCAAGGATTACATAGGTTTCAGGCATACAGTTCTACAGTGCATTGTCAACTTGTTGTATAGTAAGTTCACCACCTAATGTGACTTCTCTTTCTATCACCTTATATTTAGCTTCCCCACTCCTCTCCCACCCCGTCTCCTTTCTCCCCTCCCTAACCCACTCGTCCCCAAATAAAGATTAAACTATTGATTGTGTCTATGGGTTATTTGTTTGTTCATTTCTTTTTTTCTTTGCTTTCAGTTTTATATTCCGCATATGAGTGAAATCATGCAGTTCTTTGTTTTTTCTGTCTGGCTTATTTCACTTATTTTTTAAAATAAATGTTCAGTAAAATTTACCTGTAGAGCCAACACATCCAATGTATTTGTTTATTGGGAGCTTATTGATTATTAATTTAATTTTGTTGTTAGTAATTTGTTTGTTTATATTTTCTGTTTCTTCTTGATTTAACCTTGAAAGCTTGCATTGTTTCTAGGAATTTATTCATTTCTTCCAGATTGTCCAATTTGTTGGCATACAGTTGCTCATACATTTTTCTTATTTTTTTCGTATTTCTGTCTTTTGTTGTCACTTTTTCAATTTCATTTTTTAAATTCTATTTATTTGAGTCTTCTTTCTTTCTCTCTCTCTCTCTCTCTCTCTCTCTCTCTCTCTCTCTCTTTTTTGAGGGATCTGGATAAGGTTTGTCAATTTTGTTTATCTTTTTGAAGAACCACCTTTTGGTTTCATTGAACTTTTGTATTGTCTTTTTAGTCTCAATTTTGTTTATTTCCACACTGATTTTTATTATTTCCTTCCTCGCACTCACTTAGACTTTTTTTTTCTTTTTTTGGTTTCCTTAGGTGTAAGGGTAAACTGTTTATTTGACATTATTTTTGTTTTTAAGGTAGGTCTGCATTGCTATGAATTTCTCTTTCAGAGCTGCTTTTGCTGTGTCCCATTAATTTTCGGTAGTTGTGTTTTCATTTTATTTGTCTCGAGGTATCTGTTTGTTTCTTCCCTATTCTTATTGTTGACTCATTCATTGTTTAGTACCATATTATTTAACCTTCATGTGTTTATGTGTTTTTTAAGTTTTTTTTCTTGTAATTTATTTCTAGTTTTATACTATAGTCTTCAGTGAAGGTGCATGATATGATTTCAATTTTTTAAAATTTATTAAAGCTTGTTTTGTGTCCTAACATGTACTCTATCTTGGAGAATGTTTTATGTGCACTTGAAAAGAATGTAAATTCTGCTGCTTTGGGATGAAATGCCCTAAAAATATTAAATCCATCTGGTCTAGTACACCATTTAAGGTCAGATTATTCTTGTTTATTTTCTGTCTGGAAGATTAGTTCATTAGTGTCAGTGGGGTGTTAAAATTTCTTACTATTATTGTATTACTGTTGATATCTGCATTTATGTCAGTGAATGTTTGCTTTATGTATTTAAATTCTCTTATGTTGGGTGAATAAATGTTTACATGGGTGATGTCTTGTTGTTGGATTGATTTCTTTATAATTATGTAAAGTCCTTCTTTGTTTCTTGTTATAATTTTAGTTTTAAAGTTTATTTTATCCAATATAAATGTTGCTACCTCAACTTCTTTCTTGTTTCCATTTGCTTGAAATATCCTTTTACAACTCTTTACTTTCAGTCTATGTGTGTCTTTCTTTCTAAGGTGAATCTCTTGTAGACAGCATATGTTTGGGTCTTCTTTTCTTACCCATTCAGCTACACTATATATTTTGATTAGTGCATTTAGTCCATTTACATTTGAAGTGGTTATTGATAAGTACTTATTCATCACCATGTTATTTTTACTGTTTTTTTTATCTAATTCTGTTTGCTTGTTTTCTGCTTTCTTCTGCTTAAAAGATTCATTTTAACATTTCTTGTAGCACTGGCCTGTTAGTAGTGATTTTTTTGGTTGGTTTGTTTGCAGCTTTTTCTTGTCTGGGAAGCTCTTTATTTGTCCTTCAATTTTAAATATTAGCTTTGCTAAGTAGAATAGTCTTGGCTGTAACTTTTTCTTCCCCATACTTTGACTATTTCCTGCCACTCCCTTCTGGCCTGCAAAGTTTCTATTGAGAAATCTGCTGATAGTTTTATGGGTGTTCTCTTGTAAGTAAGTAATTGTCTTTCTCTGTCTTCTTTTAGGATTCTCTCTTTGTCTTTAACTTTTGTCATTTTAATTATGATGTGTCTTTTCATGGGCGTGTTTGTGTGCATCTTGATTGGGACTCTCTGCATTTCCTGGGCTTGTGTGTCTATTTTCATCAACAGGTTAGGGAAATTTTTAGTAATTTTAAATAAGTTCTTGATTCTTTGCTCCCTCTCTTCACATATTCTTGACATGGATATTGTTATGCTTGATGTTGTCTCAGAGGTCATTCAGACTATCCTCACGTTTTACAATTCTTTTCTCTTTTTGGTCTTCCATTTTGGTATTTTCTGCTACTTTGTCTTCCAGATTGCTGATTCTAGTTTCTGCTTAATCTGATCTGATGCCAATTCCCTCCATTGGGGGTCTTCATTTCAGTTATTGTATTCTTTATTTTTGACTGGTTCTTTTGTGGTTTCTATGTCCTTCTTTATGATTGGTATTTCTCTGTTGAAGTTTTCACTAGGTTTCTTAAGCATTCTTGTAACCTGAGTTTTAAACTCTTTCTGTGATAAGTTGATTGCTTCCATTTCATTTAGCTGTATTTCTGAAGGTTCCTTTTGTTCCTTTATTTGAGATGTGTTTCTGTGCTTCTTCATTCTGGCTTCCTCTTTGTGTTTGCTTTTGTGTAGTAGGTATATCTCTTATGTCTCTAAGTTATTGCTTACTGGCCTTATACAGAATGTGTTCTGTGTAGTCCAATAGTGCAATCTCTCTGATCTCCTATACATGTTATCTAGGTGGTTCCCTTGAGTGTGTTGTGTGTTTTCTTCAGTTGTAGTTGAGTGGTGTGCCACTTACAGCACACCATTAGCTTACCAGGAGGAGCAGCAGAGCAGCACCAAAAGCTCCCCCCAAGCTGCAGACAGCTGCTCCTGCTGAAGTTTGCTAGAAACTCTTCCTCCTTTCAAAGGGTTAAGCTGATTGCTCAGCCTCCCAGAATGCCTCTTGGTGGGCAGGGCCAAACCCCACATGAGTAGGGGAAAACTCCAAAAAGCCTATGCTTTCTTTCAGAAAATTTCCTGAGAATTTCACAGTCTTTCACTGCTAGCCTGCAGTTTTTCTTCACCAGGGTTTTTCACTGCCTGCTCTGGAAGTGTTGTCAAGTGGAGTGTGGCATCTGGATGCCACTGAGTGCTTCCCCAATCTTAGCAGCTGCTGCTCTGGTAAAAGCCTATAAGCCTGGCTTCTGTAGCTAGTGGAGTGAGGCTGGGGACTCAGCAGCCTAGAGCACCCTGGGATATGTTGTTTTAGCAGCATGAGTAGCAGTGCTTCATTAAGGTGGTGCACATGCACCAATTTTATTAGATCAGGGCAGTCTCAAATTTGGCCTTTTTGAGGAGGGTTTAACATAGAATAAAATGGCATTCTCCTGCGGGCTACTTGTGAGGCAAACTCCGCACTTAAACATGGGTCCTTCCAGCCCATATCCCAAAACCCAACAACTCAATTTGTTTTTGCATGATTCTGGCACCTCTAGAGATATCATTCCTCAACTGGACAACATGTGAGAGTGGTAAGCAATTGGGTTTGGGCATTCACCTTATAGGAGAGCCTCTGGATTTCCAGGAGACTTCTGTCTTACCAAAATAGACAAAATTTTTGTGGATTTTCATTTTTTAATGTAATGGAAAATTTTCTTCCCAGTACAAGGCTCCTAGGCTGGGGGGCCCAATGTAGGGCTAGAACTCTTCACTCTTCTGCACAAATCTTTGCCCCTAAAGTGGTATTCTCATAGTTCTTTCACAATTTGTGGTTTTGGGGTCACCTTGTTTCACATCTCTGCTCTTCCTATCAGTTGCAACTCGACTTCTTCTTTATACCCTTAGTAGCAGGGACTTTGTTCAGTCTGTCTTCTGTTGTTTCTCAAGGTTGACTATTCCATAATCCATCTACAAACTTGATGTGATTCAGTGAGGTTGTACGCATAGCTTCCACTTAATCCACCATCTTTTTTTTTCTCAATCTGTATTTATTAATCCCTTTACCATTTTCACTCAGCTCCCTAAATGCCCTCTCCACTGGCAACAATCAATTTGTTTTCTGTATTGATGAGTCTGTTTTTGTTTTTTTCCCCCCTTTGGATTCCACATGTAAGTAAGATCATTTGGCATTTATTTTTCTCAGTGCAACTTATTTTGCTAAGCATGATATCCTCTAAGTCCACCTATGTTGCTGCAAATAGTAAGATTTCATTTTTTTTATGGCTGAGTAACATTCCATTGTGTGTGTATATATATATACATATTACACCATTTTTATCCAATTATTTATAGATGGGAACTTTGGGTTGCTTTCATATCTTGGCTATTATAAATAGTGCTGCAATTAACACAGGGGTATGTATATTGCCAAATTAGTGTTTTGAATTTCTTTAGATAATGAATAGACAGTCTAGTGAATGTAAGAAGATATTTACCAATGATATATCTGATAAAGTGTTAATATCCCAAATCTACGAAGAATTCATACAATTCAACATCAAAAGAACAATCTAATTAAAAAATGGGCAGACACCTGAATAGACATTTCTCCAAAGAAAACATACATGTAGCCAATAGATATATGAAAAGGTGCTCAACATCACTAAACATCAGAGAAATGCAAATTAAAAGCATAATGAGATATCACCTCATACCTATCAGGATGGCTATCATCAATAAATCAGCAAACATAACAAATGTTGGTGAGGATCGAGAGAAAAGGAAACCCTTGTACACTGTTGGTAGGATTGCAAATTCATGTAGCCACTGTGGAAAATAGTTCAATGGTTCCTCAAAATATTTAAAGTAGAACTACCTTATGACAGTAATTCTTATTTTTTCTTATATCACTATCTTTCTCTGCTGATTTTCTTCCTTCAAATGTCTCCAATGTTGGGCCTAATGTTATACCTTTTAAGGGTTTGTATACAAGGCTTGTTAGGATCTTGTGGGTGGAGGAAGAAAGAAAACCAAGACAAAGTACAACATTGTTTTAAGTAATTAGTCTACTGTAAACAGATTACTAGACAACTGCTTAAGGTATGAAGCATAGGGTGCAGACCGTGGCAGGGAGCTGTCTAATGTTAGTCAGAACTCCAGTTCAGTATGTTTGGGTTTTGGTACAAGAAAAAAGTATTTATTTATTGAACATTTAATGTGAAATAAACACTATGCTAGATGATTTACATATTTTATCTTAATTTATCTTCTCAATGTTCCTATGAAATAGTTCATTTAAATGTTAATAACACTGAATCTCATAGAGGTAAAATAACTTAAGTATTAAAAGGTTACATAAAAATGAATAAAACTATAATTTAAGGTTTGTTTTGTCTGAATTCAAATGTTCTACATATCCCATTACCTACTTAATTTTGCCTCTCCCAGTATGTAACTCCAGTTGCAATGTGAGAATAGAGATGTTGAACAAAAATCAGAAGGCTTAACGTGGCTGGTTTCAAGAAAAACACTGATTTGATTGAAATACAAGACCCCAGGACTTACTCCAGACCACACCAAGTATAGTGTTTATAAAAAATTACATAAAATTCTGGAGTTGTGTATGAGTTCATTAATGTACTGCCAATCTTAGTCTGTACTGGCTTAAAATTTGGAAAGGCTAGCCTTTCAGGTAAAAGACTGCTTTCCCTATTGTCTTACTCTGCCAAACCCAAACAACCTAGCTTATAAGGATGTGGTTAAATTTTCTAAGTATTTCATGTGTTCTTAGTAAGTCAAATTGAATTTCAGTTTTCCAGACCTCTAAACCTTGAGATTTTGATTGTCAATCCCCATAAAAATGTTGTCATCTTATTGTTCATAGTTATTATTATGTGAATACCGTAATTATTGTATAATATTAAAACGTGCTTATATAAATAGGCCTATTAAATTATATGGATATATACGAGGGTTGTCTAGAAGAAATCCAGTCATAAATGCCTAAATGCCTGTTTTTTATATTATATGGATGAATACTTTCTAGACTGCATACACACACACACACACACACACACACACACACACACACACACAAATATAATTTACTGTCAGTCACCTGGAGAAAAAATACAAAGAAAAATTGAAACTGTGGAGTATAAAAAACTCATGTGAACTGAAGGTTTAGCAACATTGTTTTTGATTATTGAGTATCTATGCATTTATATACCATTAGAACATCATTAAGAAACACATGAAACTGTACCTCAATGAAATTCAACTTCTGTTGGACATTCTTGAAAATCTGGTAGCAATAACATATATTAAATTTCTGCTAGGGATTCTCAACAATTATGTAGGTGTTTGAACACATGCATCTTTGTATATTCCAATAGACTATGGAGCAATAAAGCATTCTGTCAGCTACAAGGTAACATTCAAGTCTTCCCCTCTTAATTTCTAGCTGCTTAAGCAATTTCAATAACATATTAGATAGAAATGAAAAGGATGAAAATTTCTAAGCATGCTCAATACAGCTGGTCATTTTCTAGTCAAATTTACTCTGAATGCTTAAGACTTTCTCTGCTTTACCTTAGAAGAACCTCCATGCTTATTATTGTACAGGTCATTTAAAAATATATAGCTCAATTGATTCTTCATAATGTACCAAGAGATTGTACATATTTTGCTGATGCATTGAGAACTCCTATTAAAACTTTTAACATTTAATTATTAGTGACAAACACTAGCAAGTGTTCAGTAGCCTTATGAACATTGACTGACTTTGAGCCAAAGTGATAAAAAAAACATTATTATTAGCATGTTGTATTAGTATAAAATGGATGAAACCAGTTTGTTTGGGGCTAAATAAAAATTGACATTGAAAAAACAATCAAAATTAAGTTATGATAATAGAAAAATTTTTTATTGTTAAATTTGAATAACAATTACCTCTAGGGGAGTACAGATTGAGAGAGGTCATGAAATTGCCTTCTACTGTCTGTGAAATGTCCTACATTTTTATCTGGGAAATGATTTTACATATGAGTGTATACATATGTAAAAATTAATTGTACTGTATTGTTAAAACTTGTGCACTTTATCATTTAAGTTATATCTCAATAAAAATCTTTTTAAAAAGTAAGTTAAAATTTATATAGTAATTAAGGTTGGGCCCAAGATGGTGACATAAGAGGGTGCTGAGTTCACCCCCTCCCAAGAGCCCATGAAATGTACACCTATATTTACAGCAATTCCTCTTGTGAGACAAGTGAGAACCAATTCAACAACATTTTTTTTACAAACAAGAGAGAAATACCATATAGAGAAAGTATGGGGATTGCAAAAGGATTTTGGGAAGAGAAGGAGCTCTCCAGGACCAGGGATCAGTAAGCACCATTGTTTATGTTTACTCTACACTTGGATAGTGGGCAGGAGCTCTATCCAGGCTCTCTGGATAAAGTGCAGGGCCACTGTTGTATGTCCCCAGCTGTCCTTCCTAGGGCTAGATCCAGCGAGAGAAGAAGAGCACTATAGTGAGTGTACGAGGGAGCCCTCCATTTGTAGGTTAATATAGCAGGAATGGAAGGCACTGCTGCATGCAACCACTGAGCTGTGCATGCACCCAGGGCATTTCTACCTGAAAAGAGAGCAGAGCTAGCAAAATGTTGTGGTACCTGCATGAAAGATTTCCCTGTCTAGAGAAAGTGTGGAAATAGTGGAGCACAAATACAACAAATAAAACAAAATGAGAAGACAGAAGAATATTCCCCAAATGAATGAACAAAAAAAAGGAAGGAAGAAAGGAAGGAAGGAAGAAAAATGAATAAAACTCTAATGAAATCAAGGTAAGAAATTTGTCTGATAAAGAATTGAAATAAATAGTCATAAGGATGCTCAACAAACATGTAGTAGAAAAGAGAAACTCAGAGAAAACGTCAACAAAGTGGCAGAAAATGTAGTAAAGAACCAATCAAAAATGAAGAATATAATAACTGAAATAAATAATACATTAGAAGGAATCAACAACTAATAGTTAATACAGATTAGCAACCTGGAAGACAAAATAATGGAAATCACTCTATAAGAATAGCACAATTTATATATACGTGTGTGTGTGTGTGTGTGTGTGTGTGTGTGTGTGTATGTATGTATGTATATATATATATATATATATAAAATAAGGGACCTAATATCGAGTGCTCTAACATTCACATTATAGGGATTCCAGAAAAAGAAGCGTAAGGGATAGAAAGTATATTTGAAAAAATAATATTTGAAAACTTTCCTAATTTGGGGAAGAAAACAGACATCCAGGTGCTAGAAGTACAGAGTTCCCCAAAAGGGAAAACAAAAAGGTCCATATCAAGATCTATTGCAATCAAAATGGTAAAAATTAAGGATAAAGAGACAATCTTGAAGGCAGCAAAAAGGATATAACAAGTCACATGCAAAGGAAACCATATAAGACTATCATTTGATTTTTCCACAGCAACTTTGCAACCCAGAGGGAGTGGCAGGAAATATTTAAAATGCTAAGAAACAAGGAAAGTACAATCTAGAATATTATATCTGGCAAGGTTATCAATCAGAATTGATTGAGAGAAAGTATTTCCCAGACAAGCAAAAATTAAAAGAGTTTATCACCACTGAAATGGCTTTACAATAAATTTTAATGGATCTTTTTTATGCAGAAAAGAAAGGGCCACACCAGAAATAAAAAAATACACAAATGAAAAAAAAATCTCACTAGTAAAAACACATATATAATAAATACAGTGAATCAACCATTTAAAAATGTTAAAAGTCAAAAGTAGCAAAACTAACTAAAACTACAATAAATAGTCAAGGGATACACAAAACTAAAAAATATAATCAAACAAAATACCAAAAACATAAAAGGGGGAGTGAAAATTCAGTGCTTATAAAATGTATTTAAAATTAAATGTCTATTAGCTTAAAATAGACTGGAATCGATATATTAATAGATTAATATACATGAACTTCATGGTTACCACAAACCAAAAACCTACAAAATATACACACACAAAAAATGTGAAAGGAACCCTAAGGAAAGAAAAATAAAGAAAACCAACAAATCAAAAGGAAAGAGATCAAGATAAAAAAGAACACAAAGAACATAAACAACAACAAAGAACAGTTAACAAAAAGGCAATAAATACATATCTATTAACACTTACTTTAAATGTAATGGACTAAATGTTCCAATCAAAAGACATAGGGTTGTTGGATGAATAAAAATCAAAGCTATCTATATTCTGCCTACAAGAGACTCACTTTGGATTGAAACACACACTGAGTGAAAGTGAAGGGGTGGTAAAATATATTCCATACAAATAGAAATGAAGAAAAAGCTGTGGTAGCGATACTTATATTACACAAAAAGAAACTTTAAAACAAATAATTTTTAAAAAAGACAAAGAAGGACATTATACATAATGAAAAAAGGATCAATCCAAGAAGAGGATATAACAATTATAAATATCTAGGCACCCAACAGTAGGACACCCAAGTTTATAAAGCAAATATTAATGGACATAGAGGAACAAATAAACAGTTATACAATAATAGTTGGAGACTTTACTACTTTTCTTACCTAAATGGATAGATAATTCAGAGAGAAAAGTAATTTGAATATAATGTCTTTAAATACCAGATTAGATCATACTGATTTAATAAATATATTTAGAACTTTCAATTTCCAAACTGCAGAATATACTTTTTTATAAGTGCACACAGAACATTTTCCAGTATAGACCTCATATTATGCCAAAAAACACACCTCAATACATTCAATAACATTGAAATTATCTCAAGCATATTTTTCTGACCAAAATTATTTCAAACTTGAAATCAACTATAACAACACAACTGTAAAAAACAAAAACCAAAACAAAAATATAAGTATATAAAGATTGAAGAGCATGCTGTGAAAATACAATAAACCAAAAAGGAAATCAAATAGAAAACTAAAAACTACCTTCTGACAAATAAAAATAAAACTGCAACTTTCCAAAATTTATGAGACATATAAATAAGTTCTAAGAAACAAGTTCATAGCTGTACAAGTCTACCTCACAAAACAAAACAAAATCTTAAATACAAATCATACCCTTACACCTATAGGAAGAAGAAGAAGAAGAAGAAAGAAGAAAGAAGGAGGAGGAGGAAGAGGGGAAAAACAACAACAACAACAAACAACGAAATTGGGAGAAAGGAAATAAGAAAGATCAGATCAGAAATAAATAAAATGGAGACTAGAAATACAATATAAAAGGTCAATAAAACTAAGGGGTACTTTTTGAAATCATAAAAAGCTGACAAACCTGTAGCCAGACTCATGAAGAAAAAGGAGAGAGTGCCCAAATAAATGAAATCAGAAATGAAAGAAGAGCGTTTACAACTAATAGCACAGAAATACAATGGGCCATTAAAAAATACTATGAAAAACTATATTCCAATAAATTGGAAAATCTAGAAGAAATTATTAAATTTCTAGGAACATCAAAATTTCCAGACTAAATCAGGAAGAAACAAGTAACTGAACAGACCAATTACTAGCAATGAAATTGAAGCAGTAATAGTAAAAAATAAAGCTCCCAACACAAAAGCCTAGGGCTAGATGGCTTTACAATTGATTTCTACCCAACTTTTCAAGAATTAATAATGATCCTTCTTAGACTATTCTAAAAATTGAAGAGAAAGGATTGCTTCAAATCTAATTTTACAAGGACAACATTACTTTGATACTAAAACCAAATAGATTCATTACAAAATAATTGCAGGCCAATATCCCTGACAAACATAGATGCAACTATTCTCAACATAATCCTAGCAAACTGAACTAAACAACACATTAAAAGAATAGTACACCATGATAAAGTGGATTTCATAGTAGTGATTCAAGGATTGTTTGACAACCACAAAATAATTAGTGTGACTCATCACATAAATAAATTCATATGATCATCACAAAAAATGCAGAAAAAAATATTTGACAAATTTCAACATCCATTTATAATAAAAACTCTCAACAAAGTGGATACAAAAGGAACTTGCCTGAACATGATAAAGGCTAAATATGAGAAGCACACAGATGACATCGTTCTTAATGGTAAAAACCTGAAACTTTTCTTCTAAGATCAGGAACAAGGCAAGGATGTCCATTAATATTCAATATATTATTGGAAGTCCTAGCCATAGTAATCAGACAAGAAAAAGAAATAAAAGGCACACAAATTGGAAAGGAAGAAATAAAACTGTCACTATTTGCAGATATCATATATATAGTAAAAAGTCTATCAAAATTAATACAATGAGAGTTTAGGAGGGCAAGATGGCAACTGGGGAGGAGGTCCCTAAAGCCTCTCCCAGAAAACACAATTGAACGGCAGTCCAGGAGCCTAGAAATAGGACCCTGAGTGACACAAGGACAGCTAAGAAATCCACGCACTGCAAGACAACACCTGAAGGTTGGAGAGAAGGGGGCGAGCAGGAGAGAAGGGAGGGAGCAGAGACAGATTGCCACAGGACTCCATTGCTGCTGACTATCCGGGAGCAGCACAGTACATGGGAGAGGGTAGGCCAAGAGGCAACAAGAGTGAAAGACAGCCAAAGTGGCAGAACGGTGGGAGAACATGGGGGAGCTGGGCGTTAGAGCAACATGTTGGGGACACAGCTTGGGGGCCAGCCTCTTTAGCTCTTGAGCAGCAAGAGGGCTGATCAAGGACTCTGAACAGCCACAAGCCGAGGTGGGGCCCCTGTGACAACACCTTGGCTCCTGGCACCCTTGCAGCCCACAGCATGCATGCACAAGACTCCTCTGCAGGGCTGCTGTTCCTGGACATGGCGGAGGAGAGCCAGCTGCCTTTGTGCAACCTGTGATATCAGTTCTATGGCTTTGGACTTGTGGTTCACGTGTGACTAGCTTCCACATATTGTGAGAGGCTGCAGAATGTGCTCCAAATAGCTGGTACCTGGAGCAGGCCCAGGAAGAAAGGTGGATTTGATAGCATTTTCCCCATCCAGCAAGAGCAGCCTCAGCCCACATCCTTTAGCTTCCCCAGTATAGGGGAGGAGGGGGAGCTTCCCCAGTGCACTTTTTGTTGGCTCCTCCCTTCTCCTGTAGCCTCCCCAACAAACTGCAGGAAGCGGAGGGACCCCAGATAGATGTGCACCGACTCCAAACACAGTTGGAGACCAGAGATAAGGCCTAAATACCATTCCTTTCTCTGAAAACTTGCCCTCCAGTGCCGCGACTTGCACGGGTGAACGGGTGAACCGGAGGGGAGGTGATGGGGAATGAAGAAAAAACACACAGACACAGACAGAAAAGCTGGGACCGGGTGGTTCTCTGCGCTCTGATGGAGACACAGAGACCCTGCCTGGCAGCAGCGAGTTTATTTTATAGGGTGGGCAAAACAAGTGAGATCACAGGGGTAAATGAGTAAACGAGACTGGAAAGTACATCTTAACTGGGACAAATGGTTACAGACACTTGCATGTAATCAATATTTTGGTACATGTTGCTAAGGCATTACTGATTATATTATTATTATTTTCTTTAAGGCAGGCAGGCCACAAGTTATGTCTCAAATCTTTTCCAGAGACCAAACAACCTTGCTCACAAACTCATATTTTGCCAGAAGTCAGAAACCACACTCCGAGCATTGTCCTTGTGCACCCAGCTCTGGGCTGCCTTGCAAAGCCCTTGAACTGTGGACTCCAAGCACACAGGTAGCCTTGCTAAAACCTGTTTACTCAAAGGACCTGGCTTCTGGCTCATACGCTCCCTACACTCCAGTGCAACCTAGTGTCTGCCTTAGAGCAAGACACCACAAAAAATACTAATCAGGGCTCCTGGGTTCTGCCAAACATAACGCCCTCATGCCAAAGAGGAAAAACCCAGCAGACATTATGAATTCCTTAGGATCTAAAGCTGCTCAGAAAGAACATGAAAAATAACCAGAAGAGAGTTTCATAGACCTAGAATTCTGTGAACTAAGGGACAGAGAATTTAAAATAGCCATTGTAAAGGCTCTGAGAGAAATGAAAACATACTGGCAGAACACCATAGCTGAGATAAATGATCTAAGAAAGGAAATCCATGAATAAAAGGAACAATTTAACAAGGAAATTCAAAACATAAGGAAGATTGAGAGATAAATAATACAATAAAAATGTGAGAAATGAAATAACTGCCATAGAAAACAGGGACAACCAGATGGAGGAAGAAATTAGTGATATTGAAGATCAGAACATGGAAACATCTCAGAAAGAGGAAGAGAGGGAATACAGAACCAAAAGGATTGAAAGAACTCTTCAAGAATTATCTAACCCCATGAGACAAAACAACATCAGGATAATAAGATTAGAAGAAGGAGCAGAGCACTCTACAGAGAGCATACTCAAACAAATAGTAGATGAGAACTTTCCAAACCTATGGAAAGATCTGGAACCCCAAATTCAAGTAAAAAACAAGTCCTCTAGATACCTGGACCCCAGCAGATCTTCTCCAAGACACATGGTAGTAAAGATGTCAAAAATTAAAGACAAAGAGACAATTCTCAAGGCAGCTGGAGAAAAAAGAACTATAACCTTTAGAGCAGCGGTTCTCAACCTGTGGGTTGTGACTCCTTTGGAAATTGAACGACCCTTTCACAGGGGTCGCCTAAGACCATCGGAAAACACATATCACATATTCACATTAAAATTCATAGCAGTAGCAAAATTACAGTTATGAAGAAGCAAGAAAAATAATTTTATGGGGGTCACCACAGCCTGAGGAACTGTATTAAAGGGTCGCAGTATTAGGAAGGTAGAGAACCACTGCTTTAGAGGAAAACCCATCAGGCTGGCATCAGAGTTCTCAGGAGAAACTCTACAAGCCAGGAGGGAGTGGAATCAAATACTCAAAACTTTAGAAGAGAGAAACTTCCAGCCAAGAATAAATCATCCAGCAAACGCATCCCTCAGATATTAAGGTGGAATAAAGACCTTCTCAGGCACACAGAAGCTGAGGGAATTTGCCGGCACAAGGCCAACACTTCAAGAAATATTGTAGGAGACTATTTGACCTGAAATAAAACACGAGGACAAATAGAATAGAGTTGGGGCAACAAGAAAGAAAAAGAAGTAAACAATAACAAAAAAGTAATGGCCACATGAAATCCTCACATATCGTTCATCACTCTAAATACTAATGGACTGAATTCACCAATAAAAAGACATAAGTAGCAGACTGGATTAAAAAATGAAATGCATCAATATGCTTTCTTCAAGAGACACACCTCAGCCATAAGGATAAACACAGACTCAGAGTGAAAGGATGGGAAACAATACTCCAAGCAAACGGTAACCAGAGAAAAGCAGGAGTTGCTATACTGATATCTGATGAATAAACTTCAGGTTAAAAAGATAACAAGAGACAAAGATGGACATTACATAATGATAAAAGGTACAATACAAGAAGATTTGAAATAAGTTAATATATATGTTCCCAACCAGGAAGTACCAAAATATATAAAGCAACTACTAACAGATCTGAAAGGAGAAACTGACAAAAATACAGTCATTGTGTGAGATGTAAACACCCCCTTAACTGTCATGGACAGATCATGAAAACAGAAAATAAATAAGAAAATATCAGTTCTAAATGACACATTACAGCAATTGGACATAATTGACATTTACAGGACAATTCATTCAGCAAAAGGAGACTATATCTTCTTTTCTAGTGCACATGGCACATTCTCAAGGATAGCCCACATGTTGGGACACAAAAGTAGCCTTAGCAAATTCAAGAAGATCAAAATCATACCAAGTGTATTGTCAGACCACAAAGCTTTGAAATTAGAGATCAACCATAAAAGGAAAGCAGATAAAAACACATATACATGGAGATTAAACAATATCTTATTTAAAAAATGACTGGATAAAAGAACAAATACAAGAAAAGATTAAAAACATATACAAACTAATGACAATGAAAATACAACATATCAGAATTATTGAGACACAGCAAAAGCAGTAATAACAGGGAAATTTATATTATTACAGGCCTATCTTAGGAAACAAGAAAAATCACAAGTAAATACCTAAGCATCCCATCTTAAAGAACTAGAAAAAGAAGAACAGACAAATCCCAAAGTCAGCAGAAGGAAAGAAAAAATAAAAATTAAAGCAGAGCTAAACCAATTAGAGAACAGAAGGACAATAGAAAAATTAATATTACAAAGAGTTGGTTCACTGTGAAAGTCAACAAAATTGAGAAACTCCTGGCTAGACTAATCAAAGGACAAAAGGAAAGGACACAGATATCCAAAATTAGAAATGAAAGGGGAGAAATTACCACTGATAACACAGAAATACAAAGGATTGTAAGAAAATATTATGAAGGGCTTTATGCCACTAAATTTAACAACCTAGGAGAAGTGGACAAGTTTCTAGTAACTTATATCTTACCTAGACTGAACCAAGAAGAACTGGATAATCTAAATAAACCAATCAATAGCAAAGAGATTAAAATGATTGTCTGTAATCTCTCTAAAGGCAAATTCCCTAGACCAGATGGTCTCACCAATGAGTTCTACCAAACATTCAAAGAAGTATTAATTCCTAGCCTCCTCAGACTCTTCCAAAAAATAGAAGATGAGGCAATACTTCCCAACTCATTCTATGAAACCAACATTACCCTAATACCAAAGCCTGGTAAAGACAACACCACAAAAGAAAACAATAGACCAATATCTTTGATGAACACAGATGCAAAAATCCTAAACAGAATATTAGCAAATAGACTAGAACAATGCATAAAAAAGATTATATATCATGATCAAGTGGGATTCCTCCCGGGAACACAATGATGGTTCAACATACAAAAATCAATGTGATTCACCACATAAACAAAATAAAAGATAAAGACTATATAGTTATATCAATTAATGCAGAAAAAGCTTTTGACAAGATACAACATCCATTTATGATCAAAACACTAAATAAAATAGGTATAGAAGGAAAGTATCTCAACATAACAAAGGCCATATATGACAAATCCTTGGCTAACATCATACTGAATAGGGAAAAGTTTAAGCCTATTACGCGAAAATCTGAAACAAGACGGGGATGACCCCTGTCACCACTGCTATTCAATACAATAGTGGAAGTTCTAGCCACAGTAATCAGGCAAAATAAAGAAGTAAAATGTTTTCAAATCGTGAAAGAAGAGGTCAAATTGTCATTATTTGCAGATGACATGATCCTTTATATAGAAAATCCCAAAGATTCCACCAGGAAACTATTAGAAAAAATATATGCATACAATACAGTCACAGGATACAAAATCAATGTACAAAAATCAACAGCATTCCTATATACAAACAACAAATCCTAAGAAAAAAGAATGAGGGAGTCAATTCCTTTTGCTATCACAATAAAAAGAATGAAATACCTAGGAATTAACTTAACAAAGAACGTGACAGACTTATACAGGAAAAACTATAAGACACTTTTGAAAGAAGTTGAAGCAGACACAAAGAAATGTAAAAATATCCTCTGTTCATGGATAGGAAGATTTACCATTGTTGAAATAGCCATTTTGCCGAAAGCAATCTACAGATTTAATGCAATACCTATCAAAATCCTATAATCATACTTTTGCAAAATAGATAAAAGAATTATCAGGTTTATATGGAACCATAAAAGACATTGAATTGCCAAAGCAATACTACATAAAAAGAATAAAGCAGGTGGTATTACACTCCCTGAATTAAATTTATATTACAAAGTATCAGTAGTTGAAACAGCTTGGTATTGGCAGAAAAACTGAAACATAGACTGATGGAACAGAACTGAAAACTCCTTGGCTGGGAATCAAACTCAGCTCACATTGTTGAGAGTACCGATGCTTAGCCAGTACACCACCAGGAAACTCGCCTGGACAAATAATTTTTGATAAAGAAGCAAAAAATATACAGAGGGGAAAAGACAGCCTCTTCAGTAGGTGATGCTGGGAAAGCTGGAAAAACATATGCCAAATAATGAACCTGAGCTGTGAACTCTCACCATATACAAAAATTAACTCAAAATGGAATAAGACCTTTATATAGGACCTGAAAAAATAAGCTGTATAGAAGAAAACATAGGTACTAAACTCATAGATGTAAGGCTCAAGGAAGTCTTCATGAACTTGACATCAAAGGCAAGGGAAGTAAAAGCAAAAATAAATGAATGGGACTATATCAAACTAAAAAGCTTCTGCACAGCAAAAGAAACCATCAACAAAGAAAAGAGATAGCCCACTAAATGGGAGAATATATTTGCACACAACGCATCAGATAAGGGTCTAATATCTAAAATATATGAAGAACTAATACGACTTAACAACAAAAAAACAAACAACCCAATTAAAAAGTGCACAGAAGAACTAAACAGACACTTCTCCCACAAAGAAATGCAAATGGCCGGCAGACATGAAAAAATGTTCATCCTTATTAGCTATCAGTGAAATTAAAATCAAAACCACAATGAGATACTACCTCACATCTGTTAGAATGGCTATTATCAACAAGACAAGGAATAACAAGTGCTGGAGAGGACGTGGAGAAAAAGGAACTCTCTCACACCACTGGTGGGAGTGCAAACTGGTATAACCACTGTGGAAGACGATGTGGAGGTTCCTCAGAAAATTGGGAATGGAATTACCATATGACCCAGCAGTCTCCCTTCTGGGGATCTACCCAAAAACTTGAAAACCTTTCTCCGCAAAGACTTATGTACCCCAATGTTCATTGCAGCATTGTTCACAGTGACCAAAACAAGGAAATGACCAAAGTGCCATGCGACAGATGACTGGATAAAGAATGTGTGTTACATATACACAATGGAATATTACTCAGCTATAAGAAAAGATGAAATATTGCCATTTACAACAAAATAGATGCACCTGGAGATTGTCATGCTAAGCGAAATAATCCAGACAGAAAAAAACAAAAAACAGTATGACTTCACTCATATGCAGAATATAAAACTGAAAGCAACAAAGACAAAAACAACAAACAAACAAACATAAAAACCCATGGACACAATCAATAGTTTAATGTTTATTTGGGGACAAGTGGGGAGGGGAAGGGAGAAGGGGGATGGGGTGGAAGAGGGTGGAATCGAAATATATGGTGATGAAAAGAGAAGTCACACTAGGTGGTGAACTTATACAACAAGTTGACAATGCACTGTAGAAATCTTGCTAACAAATTCACCCCAATGTGTCTAACAGTAAAAAAAATGAATGGGAGAGAAGACAAGATGGCGACTGGAGAGGAGGTTCCTAAAGCCTCTCCCTGAAAACACAATTGAACGGCCATCCAGGAGCCAAGAAAGAGGACCCTGAGTGACAAACCGGCTGTTGAGAAATCCACAAATTGCAAGTAAACACCTGAAGGCTGGCGAGAAGGGGGCGAGTCGGGGAGAGGGAAGGGAGCAGAGACGGACCACGCGGGATCTGGACGAGATCCCTGCTGACTATTCGGAGTTGCGCAGTTTGGGGGAGGGGAGGGAGACTGGGGAGCTGGGGACAGAAGGAGATTGGGAGCCAGCCTCTGGAACTTTTGAGTGGTAGAAGGGCTGAGCAAGGACTCTGAACTGCAAAGATAACACCCCAGCTCTAAGCCCCCTGGAGACCTACACAGGGCTGCAGTTCCTGTTCCCAGCCTGCTGCAAAGGCGACCCTGCTGTCTCAGGCTAGGCCCACAGCTTTGGACTTATGGAGCGGGCACTTCCTCGTGCACCCCAGAGTTCTGAAAGCAGTGTGAGTCTTTAGACAGCCAGGTACTGAATCAGGGCTGGGAAGAAAGACTGATTTGATTTGCTAGCATTCACCCCAGCTAGCAAAAACAGCTTCCCCAGCAAAGGGCAGAAGTCAGAGCCTCCTTTGGAAAGCCTTTTGTTGGCCTCTCCCCAGGATATATGCGCATAGCCACCAAACGCAGTAGGAGATCAGAAACAAGAAACAAACAGCCCCCTCTCCCCCAAAACTTGACCCCCAGTGCCACCTAGTGTCTGCCCTAGAGCAAGACACCACAAAAGCAATAATCTGGGCAATGAACATAATGCCCTCATGTCAAAGAGGAAGATCCCAGCGGACAGGATGAATTCCTTAAAAACTAAAACTCCTCAGAAAGAACATGAAATTAACCCAGAAGACAGCTTGTTACATCTG
>PVJL010007662.1:0-75416 GCA_004026885.1 Lyroderma lyra | reverse complement strand
AAAGAAAGGGGAAAATCAAATCTTCCATTCATGAAAGTTTAAAAGAGAGATTCTTTCTAACTGAGGCAAGAAAGGAAGCCAGGAAGACTTCAAGTAGGAGGCAGCACTTGAACGAGTCCTTGGGACATTGGGGTAGGATCAAGAGATGAGAAGAAAAAAACAGTAGGCACGGGTATGTGTCAAGTGCTTTGTGCCAAAAATGAGTACAAGTAATAAGTGCTTGGGGTTTTAAAAGAAAAACAAGATTCCTCTGGCCTGGGGTTGGATATAGCCTTCTATAATCGAGCAGGCGTAGGGGAGGGGCTTCAGATGGGTAGGAAAGAGAGCTGAGTAGAAAAGGGAGGTGAGATACAGAAAGCATCAATATATGTAAGGGTCGGAAAATAGATCTGCCAGAGTGAAGGAGTGATGGGAGTGGAGAAGAAGGTTGAAGCTACTCAATTAAGCTGAAGAGCCAGCCTAAAACATTTGATCTCCCTGAGAAATCAGTTTTCTGAGTAAGACAGTTCTCCTAAATCAGTGACTCTTAAAGCCTGCTCTCAGTATCAGCAGCACAACACCCCCAAAGAACATGATAGTAATGTGAATTCTAAGGCCTGAACCCAAATCTGTGGAATCAGCAACTCAAAAATCTATGTTTAATAAGCACTCCAGGCTTCTGACTCATGCGATTATAAGCCTTAAGGGAATAACCAGTTGTTAAACAATAACTTAGTTCTTCCCACTGCTGCTGCTGCTGTACAGAACCAATCTCTAGTGATAGAAGTGATTCTCCTGAATCGAATAGGTTTGTGGGTTAAGAAGGAATGTTCTTAGTTTGCATCCCCTCGATCTCTGCTTATGTTTTTGAGCAAGAAGTCTGTAAAGTGGACCATTGATTTGAATTGATTCAAGGTCTAAGTTCATGAAACTTTAGGAGAACAGTTTCAAAAAATTCTCTGTAATTTCTGCTCCTTTGTTTGTCTGAGATATCTTCTGAAGATAAATGGACCCTCACATGTGCATGAATTCACACGGATTGTTAGACTGCACTGTAAGGTTACATAGTATTTATCTCTATGGTAAATTTATTGAAGTAACACATGTACCTCTCCTTTTTGTGTATACAAGAAATACTCTGGCTCCATTTATCATTTTCTTTTTATCTTTATAATACAGTGTTCTCATTTGCCTATCTGCTTGTCCTGAAGTTATTTACTCTTATTTAAAAAAAAATCAATCCAGTGAAAGAAAATTTCTACAGAGTTTGATTGCTTGGGGAATCAGGATTCTTGACCTAAGTTGTCTAATGATTGGAATCAAATGAACTTACACTGAACGAACTAGTTCTTGATTTGGTAAAACTCAGCATACATTTATTTAAATAGCTAGATGCTTTCAGGGACACCAAGAAGTAGCACGAGCTGGCAGCTGACAAAAAGTGGGAGCGGGGAGGTATTTCAAGTACTACAGCACTTCCTTTTCTTCTTCCTTTTTGTAGTAAATGAGCATGTGTTTGAATTCCAAGTAAATGAGAGGAACCCAAAACCAAAGCATCAGAGAGAAACATTTTTTGAGAGTCATAGGTTAGAGAAGAGTACAGGTTTCCTCTAATGGGTCCCAACCTTTTTCCACTTGTGTACCCCTTTTAAACCCATTTCTATACATTGTACCCCTTGTTTTTAGAACAGCTGTTTTTAAATACTGACACTTTTGTTCAGTGCCTATCTTAATGTTAAATAGTGGAAATGAGGTAATAAGTTAGGAAGGAAAAATTACTATCCTGAAAGTACAAACTACAAATTTAAATTTACAATATTTATAACAGTTAAGTATTTATCATGATAATCAAGTACTTAAACATTAAATTTTAAAACTACTTGAAAAGAATCACGATTAAAGACAATGCACTTACTTTTACTCAGTCAATAACTAAACTGATCAGTCTGGCTACAGATGTATTTATATGTTTGGGGACGTTTTAGAAATGTTGCAAATGGATTGTTCTGAAACTGAGTAATGGTTGGTAGAAGAGCGGTTTGGGGGAAGGGTTCGTAGTCACCCCCTCACCAATCATTTTGCTAATGTGATCTAATTTTCAAGTGTCTCCATTAATGGTGATTCAAACCCAACATTTATTTTCATAACTAACATTTTGCATTTTTTTTACTTTACTTGTTTTTATTTTTGCTTTTGTTTTGCCATTACTGATTATTTTTCACATACCCCTGAAGGGCCCAGCACATACCCGTGGGGGTACGTGGACCACCACTTAGCAATGATGCTCTAATCCTTCCATAAGCTGGGAAGCAGCAACTGACAAGTGGTCATTAGAGTGGAGGGATTGGTGGTGCCCAGTGGTAGGAAAATGTCTGTGAGAGGCACTGAGTGTGACAGCCAGCCTCTGGAGAGCCACTGGCATTTAAACTCCATCCATCTTTATTGAAGTCAGCGCCACCCACTTCTAACCCGAGCCGCCATGCCCACGGGCACCTGGTTAGGACTTCCCTTGAACTGCTACCAGTCGTTCTTCCAGTCATTTCATGGAACGACCATGCTTCAGGACTTTCCTTGGTCCTCGTCCCATTCATTCCCACGTGAGTCTCCCACTTATTGAAACATCCTGGAGCACAATCCTAAAACCAAGCCAAGCGGGTGGAACCCTGGACACAGATTCAGAAAAAGTAGCAAAGTGAGAGCTGCACCTCCTCCTCCTATTTATATATGTGTGTTGGGGGGAGGGTAGCAAATGGTTCAGCTCATTCGTCTCAAAATAAGGCAGCTATTGATGGATACCTATTGCGAATGAGCAAGGTTTCAGCTTTGGAGCTGAGACAAAAATGCAGAGTTAATCTATTAAAACACGCATTTTCCTAGCCCTCTAAGCCCTGGAAATGGTCAAAATCCCCTCAACCCTTGCCACAGGACTTTCTGAAGGTCTTACTATTAATATTAGGGAGCAAGGAAGGGATGTTCTATTTAGGATTGCAATGTATTAATTATTGCAATGCAATTGTAATTGCAATGTAATTACAATGACAGTGTTGGCTTTGGAGCTGAGCTCTTGGTTCAGGCCAAGAAAAGTGCAACTTTCAAGTATCCATGACTGAGGCTGGCGACGTCGGTAGCAGTGATTGCACAGCAGGCTAAAGAGTACTTAGAGCGCCTTCTTCCTCCCTCCAGTACATGCTCATACTCAAGTTCTTTCCCTTTTAGTTTTCCATGCTTCATAGTCTTTTCTTTGAACAGAGCATGGGAAAATATGTTTTCATTTTAAAAGAAAAACTGAGATGTAAAATTTTAAATGAGAAAATGTTTAAATGAGGAAAACAACTTAGGCATTTTCAGAAGGAAAATTTCAATAAAGAGTTAAAGTTATTAATTGCTTTTCTTATTTTCAATGCAGTTCCTAATAGATATCACATAAAATAGGACAATCTTGAGAGCATGCAGTCATTTACAATGCATGAAAGCCAAAGACTTTACGGTAGGCAAATGGACTTGTCTAACTTTTCTTCCTCAGTGTAAGCACATCTCAGAGCTCCTTCTTCTACAACCATGACAGTATTTTCACTATGAAAGGTTAGAGTACCTCATTTTTCAGCTTCTAGTATCTCCTAACCATAAGACGTCAGTAGGGGACAAATGAGAATACATCATCCTCTCTGGTTTTATTCATGTAAGCAAAAAAAATTTCTATTACTCCTCATTCATTGTTATTTCTGGATAAATCATATCAAAAGTATGGAGTGACTGCTTATAATAGGCAAGGCCTTGAGCTATATAGAAATTGGTATATAAGTGACAAAAATGCAAGGATTATTTTATATGTTTCCTAACCATGAACAATTGTTTCTGCCAGATTTTCTGATGATAATGTCTGTGTTTACTTGGAATTCATACTGTAGTAAGTAGAAATAGAATTACTAAGAGTAGAAATAGCTTAACGTTATTTTGATTATCATTTAAGATAAAATATAATATTTAGAAACAACTTCAATGTACTACTACCTTGATTTTTTATCGATATATTCTTTTTAGTAACTACCATTTCAAGCAGACTGTCACTGATTATTTTATTTTTATAAAGCAATACTTGAGGTAAATGGTTTGCCAATTGACAATCCTTTGCACCAAGCCCCAATAGACCACATGTCTGGCACCAAAAGTCTTAGAAAGTGCTATGAAAACTCACAGAATTTGAAATGATTTTCTGACAGAAATGAGCACTTTTTCTGTGGCACTCCTGCTAGTCATTGGCTTTCTTAAGCCTAAAAATATTTGGTTTCCACAGTCTTTATGGTTTTTTGGAGGATATCTAAGATTGGTCCCATTATTCTGAGAATTTGCTCCAACTGATCTTCACTGACTCAATTTTTAGTGCATCCTGTACCTTTTTCAAGGTATCCACTGTAGTGGCTTTGGATGGACCTGTCCTTGGGCTTTTCTCAGATGTTGTAGCATCTGATTACTCTTTGGTGTCTCTTCTATAAAACTCACAGAACTGAAAATTCATAAAGGAATACTCCATCAACAGTGAAAGAGAAGAGTCCAAATTTCCAAAGAAAGAATGACTGGTATATGGACATTCCCGAACGTTCTTTACCTAACTGATGCTAACTGATACATTGGTACTCTTTAACCACTGAGCACATAACTGTGGCAATCTTGGAAAGTAAAGGTTCCTTTTGCATTTTGTCATTCTTTGCATCCACTACAGATTGCATCTCCTTAAAAGTTTTGAGCATTTGTTCAATGACATCTTAACATAACCATCTTTTTTCACAGCTATCAAAATGATCTGAATATTCATACTGCTGTTAAATAATTTGGTAAGTGTGCTCATGAAGGAAGCAAAATCCTGCAAATGAAAGAAGAACGTTTGGCAGCTTAAACCAGCCTCTCTTTATCCTTTCCTGACTCTAAAGACATTTCTCCAACAAAAATGTTACAGCACTGCAAATCAAAGCAGTAATCCAAATGAAAAAAAAAGGATATCTGTTAACCATCAAGAGACTCAAAGTATAATCTAAATGTGAAGCTAACTCCTGTCAAGGGTTGGAAAGATACACAAGCTTTAAAGCAGAAATGATCCTGTGCTTTAATAAATTTCAAAAATTACGAAAACAATAGAATAGAGGTGTTGCATTGAATTTAAACCACATATCAAATATTATGTGCTGGATCCCGAATTGGATATGCTGATATATGGAATAACACTATACTCAGATATTAGCCTCAATAACCATCTCATCTAGTGGAGAAAAATCAAGTTGGTCTATAATGTTCTTATTGTTGTCTGGACAATTCACCAAAATAACAAGGAAGACAGTGACAAAGAGCACAGGCATTTTTAGCACCCCCAAAATTTACATTTGGTTGGAAATATATTTGAATTTATATCTTTTAGGAACCTAAACCAAGCAATCAACAACAGATGGAGGTACAGATGCAAAAGAAGTTTAGGGAAACTTAATACCTGGAGTAGCTGACAAACTGAAATCCCAAAATCTGGGAGCCACAGTCAAAGAACCATCTTCTCTACTAAATTCAGTTAACTCAGTTTTACAGCACTTTTCAATAATAAGAACTCCAAAAAAGAACAGAAAATTAATTAAGTTTTTAACTTTATTAACCTTTCATATTATATTACTCATATATACTAATTTTATATTCATCTAGGAAATAGAAGAATTCTGAGAACTAAGCCACGCAGAAATAGCCTATGAACCAGACAGGCAGAGGGACCCAGCAGAGGCTAGCAAAGCCTGTAAGTCATCACATTCCACCAGAAACATCCAGCTGAAACCAGATGAAAAAGAACTTCAACAATATTGCAAACAACTGCCGGGACTACTGAACTCAGAAACACAGCCAGGTAAGCAACATGGATACTTCTGTTATAATAGTACTAATAAATACTCTCTTCCTCAATATTACAGGCACTTTGAAATAACATGTTGGTCTCGAATCCTAGTCATAAGTATAATAAAGTAACAAAACAACTTTGTCTAAGAGGATCCCATGGCACATTCCTTGTGATTATTTACTTCTCTGAAGACACCACAGAAAGAAGAAAATTAACAACTTAGATAAATGATTAATTCAGAGAGGAAGCTAAATCAGTAAAGACAGCCATTTTAGAATGGATTAAGGATGACACGATTCCCATGTGACTGTGTTGTTTACACAGATTGTTAAATTTCCTTTTATGTCTTTAACATTAATATCAGCATTCAGTATCTGCAAAAGAATGAATGTGCAATCTAATACTGGTTCATGTACAGTGCTTATGCTCCTTCATAAGTTATTACGTTTAAATATCATTGGGAATTTTCTGTGTGTCTACTTTTTTAATTAATGCTTCAAGGCATAGGAAGAGGTTCTCAAATAAGCATTTGCTAAATGCTGAATGACATGAATAGTCTGCTTTCTGATCCGAAATATTCTTTAGAAGAATTTACACCAGAAAGTGTCATGACACTATGAACAACTTCTTGTTTTGTTTGTTTTTTTAATTAAAGGCCATAGTTTTTATTTAAATTAAAGAAGGAAGCTCAGAACTGATATTTCTCTTGGAAAAGCTTCTGAGTTTACCTATATCTCATTCCCACACTCCCAAAACAGTGACCCTTGCTATTATATAGCTGGACCTAATACGGATCGTGAGGAAAAGTGGCAGGCGGGAGAGATGTAAAACCTCAGAGAGCACTAAAAACCCACATCGGAGGCTTAGAAGGGGTCGTCATTTCTCTTTCTTTCTTCCTTTCTTCCTTTCTTTCTTCCTTCCTTCCTTTCTTTTCTTTCTTCCTTTTTTAAAAAAATGGTTATGATGGGAAAAGTTCAAACATACACAGAAGTGAACATATTAATATAATAAACTCCCATGTACCCATGATGCAGCTTCAAAAGTTACCAAAACAAGGTCTAGCTTATTTCCTCTGTAACCCTTCTCCACTCTCCCTTCCAGATTACTTGGAAGCACATCTGAGAGACCTCTTCAACTCATCATTAATAGTTTCAGTATGTATTTCCACAAAGGCAAGAACGATTTGTTTTGAAATCTAACTTTGTGCTCCCCAAATCAGCAATATTTAACAGAACCATCTCTGACTTTGAAATACACCCAGTGTCCTTCTGTAAAGATTTATTTATGGCAGTGTAAAAGATTTTGGAATGCAATTTGCAATACCTATCAAAAGTAATAAAAAATTTTATTCCCATGAATTATATAATTTTTCTGTAAATTGATCCTGAGGAAATAATCCAGATAATTGAATAGGGAAAAACTGTGTATTAAAATGTTCATTAGAATATTATGATAGTGAAACAATTGGGGATTTATTAAATTAGGGTAAAGATATCTTATGGAATAGTTTATATAACCAATAAAAGGATTATGAAACTAGAAATATGGGGGTTTAAGTAAATTAACCTAAGATGAAAATTTTATTTATATTAATTATTATTACAACTTTGTAAAAATACTTTACACTTAAACTTTGGAAAGGAATACCAAAAACAAAACAAAACAAAACAAAACCACAAAGATAGTAGGTTTATGGGTATTTTTCCTCTTCTATTTTGACTTTATATTTTAAAATATTTTCTTCTTTCAAATCTTTTAATTTCATGTTATAATTCTACCATCTATCAAAGCTTTATCACATGTCACTTTGTCCATGAAGCTTCTACTAATTACCTCAATATTAAGTTCTCTCTCTAAATTTCTATAGCACTTGTCATTAATGCACAACTGTTTTCACAAAAGCATCCTGAGAATGTTTTTATTTGAATATGTGATAATGAATATGTTTTCATTTTATAAGGTGGTTTCTTTCCTGAAAAATTAGAACTGTATAGTATCACTAAATAAACCCTTAACTTTTAGATACAATCATCAATATATATTTCTGCCCTTCCTCATATGCTCTTCACTCTTAAATATTTACTTCTCAATTCAACAAAATTGACTCGGATTCACTAAGAATCCATTTGAAGGCAGTCTTTTTGTTTCAACTTCCTAAGACGTGCTGATCACTAGCATTCCAAATTTGTTTACTTTTTTAATGGCATAACAAGTTCAAATACATGTAATTTCCAAACTGTTTTAGCAACAGAACACTCATCAAATTTTACCTGCCCACAGTCTAAATACAGCAACCCAAAAACTGCTTCAGCATAGGCTGACGTGAAGTAGGCGTGCCAAAGACCAAGAGCTCCCCCTGCTGGCTAGAAATGCCCCATCAGGCTGCCCCAGAGTTCCTTAGATAATTTCATGAGCCACTACAACAAAATACGCAAATAACAGCACAAACTCTGTTGTATAGAAGTGGATGGTAACAAACAGCCCAGAGCAAATTTTTACACTGACAAGGAGTACTATGATATGAAAGCAAATAATGTGAAAGTTCACATTTACCACACAAAAGGTGCATGTAATCAGAACCGGATTAAGTAAACTACTTAGCTACCTGCTGGTGTCAATCTTTAAAGTCATCCTAAAAACTTTAAAGCCAATATTTAAAATGCCATTCCTGAAATTTTAATAAGATAGAGGAAAGTATAAGATCCAAAACTCCTTTTAGGTACAGTGATTTATATCACTAGTAAGATATCACTTAGGCGTGCCTAAGGACAGCTAGGGTCTTTAAGAAGGGTGATTCCAATTAACTGAAAGACTTGTTTTGCTGAGTGAAGTAAGCAATGTGAGAGTCAGAACTGAAGTGTCATGGGCAATAGTGGAAACACTGCACATTACTGACAATGGTTTTCCAGGTGGGGTATAACCTCTCGTATAAGTATCAACCATATATGGAAGAGTAACAAATTGAAAGCCTGCAAATTATTAACCCTGCCTGGGTGGCTGAAAGTCTCCATATGGACCCAACGTCAATATATATTAAAGTGTGGGTTGTTTAAAATTTGAATTTGCACAAATCAAGCACCACCTCTACCTATAATTTTGAATGACACTGTACTTTCAACTTGACATGTAATTTTAAATGTCTTAACTTCTTAGCTCCATTAGAAATTCCATGAAAGCAAGGACATCTTTTTCATTTTTGTGTGCTCTACAGAGCCTAACATACCATCTTATACATAATAAAGCACTCACTATTCCATTAGATAAATAGTTATTGAATTATTAAACTCCTTCTTTCACCAGGCTCTTCAAATTTCACCTGTCCAAGAAATAATTTATTAGTTTCACCTTAAAACCCCACCTCTTCTCCACCTTATTCTCTAGTATGTGTCACTGTTTGGATAGAAATAATCTTGAACTATTTTTGATACTGAAGCAAGTATAGTGGCAGCAAGATATGTGCATAAGGAATTCTCTTAATGCCCTTCCCCAAGGAAAAAAAGACTAGAAAGGTAAGCCTGATTCAGAAAACTAAAAGTCCTTTTTTATTAGAGGTAAAAAGTAATTCTGAGCACATCATGATATCTTTTAATCATACTTGTTATTGGCACAAAACTATGGATTGATGTCTGGATCATCTGGGTATAATAGTGCTTGAGTATGTAAAGAAAGAAATTACTTTTGTATTTGAAAAAGTACTATGTCTTTGATTTCTGGTAAGATTAAAATTTTTATCATCAATTAGCCACTACTACTTCTTTTACTGTCTGTTCAGAGTTGTTTGCTCATTTAGCTATAGGATTACTGTTTTCCTTATTAATAACAATTCTTCAGAAATCCATGACTTCATTTTTCTTGAATTTTCCCCAACTTGTTTTTAGTTCTTTTTACATGGTCATCTTTGTTAGTCAAATTTTTATATGACTTTTCCCACATTGGTTTCCATGCAGACATTTGAAAATGATCCATTTACTACTTCTAGCTATTTTATTAGCTGATTTTTTACATATATTATGCTGATAACATTTTCAATTAACTTTTAACCCTGAAAACAAGCCCATTGTGCCAGGATTGTTTATGAAATAATAATTTCAATTAACACCAGTTTGAGATTCTGTATTACATATTAAATAAAACGTATAGAAGGATGTGCTTTGGAACCTTTCGTTCTATGATTCCATCTACCCTTTCACCTGTACAATACTGGTTAATACTGTGTTTTTATAGTGTTTTAATATTTGAGGAGGAAAAAGTCCCATCGTTAATATACCTGAAAAATAAAGTAGTCACACCTGTTCAGTCTTTCAAACATATTTTATGATTAATTTGTCAAGCTGTGTTAAAACAATTAATTGGGAAGGAATTGGTTACTCGAAAGCATTCAACCTCTCATCCAGGAGAAAGGTTGATTTCTCTATTTGTTTATCTTGAGGTAAATAGAACCAAACACCTTTTCTGGAAGTTATGCCTTCAGATAATAGAATGTGATAGCTGCTAGAGGTATTTTCCACCTTTTCAAGGTGAAAAGGGCTCCTCTCATCTAAATATCTGAATAGGGATGTAGTTGATCTTCCAAATTTAGTCAGAAATCGGAGTTTGCATGTCATGATAAGATCTGAAAACTAGGAGCCAAAAAAATAAAAAAGTTTAATGGAAAATTCTGCAAGAAAAAAGAAATCAAAGTCCAAATTTGTGGTTATCAAACTGCAGTTTATAACCCAAAGTTGAATTTGGAGAACAGTTAACAGACCCTTAAAAAACCATTTCTTTAAATAGAATTGAGACATTTTTCTAAATGTGTCTTAGGGAAATTTGTTTGTCGTGTGTGTGTGTGTGTGTGTGTGTGTGTGTGTGTGTGTGTGTATTCTGGATCTGAATCAAAGATACAAATGAATTTCTGTGATAAAGTTTATTCCACCAAGACTATCAATGCATTTTTTGAAATTTAACATCATAAATGATTATGTTCCTAATTCATTTTCTTAAAATGATCCCCTCTCCATTCCCAAATTATATCTCTATGACTAGGAGGGATACGTTATTTTCAGGTTTCCTTTCTTGAGAGAAAAACACCTTTACTTTTTCACTCCATGCGTCTCAGGTTCCCCATATCTAGGCTAAGAACCATGATCCCAAAATAGATGGGGCTCAAATTAATCTAGATATTGCTTACTCAAAGAGAGAATGTGCTAGATCCCACACAGATATCGAGAACTCCATTTTCTCTTTCTTTTCTCCCAAGAACTTAAGCAAAAAATTTAAGTACCAGGCATATACTAAGCCTACTCAAAGTAAGCATATTGAGTAACATTGTTCTTACTGGGCTCAAACTTTCACCCAAAACTCAGAACTTGCTTCTTTTTTTCTCTGCCTTGAGAAGTGCAAACTCAAGGTTTCCATCAGGCTGATTTTATTCATTCTATGGTGTACTCTTGCTAATTATTAATATTACACTTTTGTAAAATGGCATTATCTTCTTTCTGAAGCTAACTTTAACTTATCTTAATAATGGCCACATACAATATAGACCATTCTAAAAAACTTGTAAGCTTTGCAAATGGAAAATCAGAGCATCATAATTGCACTGTTCCTTGCACCATGCCCACTTTCTCCTCGAGTGAGATTTTAATCCAAGGAATCTTGACTATATAGTCTCATCAAGAGGATTTTAGTAAAGATTCTATTATTATATTTGCCTTTCAATGTCCCTTATAGAGAATAATTTGTCAATAAAGATATATAAAGTGATCTGAACATTGTAAATTAAGGTAACAGAGTATACAAACAAAATTATATATTATTAGCCCTGTAAACTCAGAGAGCTTAATATTCTTCTGGCCCTACTAACTTAACTCCAAATACCAGAGAAATCAACCTGGCTTATCTTTGCAATGTGGCAACTAGCGGTAGGAGAAATAAAAGAGCATTGGTCCTCAAGAGCTAACAGTTTCAAACTGTGGTGTGTTATTCAGATGTTATTAGACATTACTTGGAAATAATCATGTTTGTTTATTAATAATCAGATGCTTAATAAACCCAAATATTTCCTATCTAGGACTTCCTCCACCATAAAATGTAATGCCTTAATTAATGCATCAATTGGTTGTATTCTGCTACCCATTATCTCCACACACTGATTCCAAGTTCCATAAAACTAATTGTTTTGAAGAACCTGTTGAGTTTTCTGAGGAATACTTTACATAGCCATAGCATATTGCTACTTTGCTATTCATGAAGTAAAAGATTTGTTGGTCAAATCTAAGCAGACAGAAGATTTTTTTCAAGATTTTTAGTGAAAATTTACCATTTAATTTTTCAGAAATCATATTTGAAATATGGCTCAGAGTGACTTCCTCTACCCAGAGAACCCAAGGAGGAGGGAAGAAGTAAACCGTCTTCACCAACAGCTCCTTGACTGCTTATCTGACAGCTTCCATGCCACCAATAAGCTGATTGAGGTTTTAAACATGCACTTGGGGTGCAGTCAGACCTCCATTGAGATGAAAAGAAATGGGACCATCAAAGAAAACTGTGATATCATCATTCAAGCTGTGATGAAAATCCAAAAGGAATTGCAAAAGGTTGATGAAGCACTAAAAGATAAACTAGAGCCAACCCTTTATAGAAAACTTCAGGATATTAAGGAAGGAGAAACAGAGAAAATTGCAATAGTACAAAAGGTTATTTCAGTCATCCTGGGAGAAGCTACTTCTGCAGCCAGTGCAGTGGCTGTTAAACTTGTGGGTTCAAATGTTACAACTGGAATAATTAACAAGATGGTCACTGTGTTGGCTCAGATTGGTGCTTCTCTCCTTGGTAGCATAGGAGTTGCTGTTCTTGGCCTTGGCATAGATATGATCTTCCGTGCCATCCTGGGAGCAGTGGAGAAAACGCAGCTTCAAGCAGCCATCAAAAGTTATGAAAAGCATCTGGTGGAATTCAAGTCAGCCTCAGAAAAATATCATCATGCCATTACTGAGGTCACCAACACAGTAAAACACCAAATGAAATAAACAGCCACTGTATTTGCTAGTGGAATATTTTCTGCTTCTCTCTCAATAATAGTGTTTTGTTTGATTAGGCTCATTTTCCATAAGCTTCCCAAACAGACATAAATACAGTAAACAAACTGGAAAGAGGAATTAGAGATGTCAAAACTAGATGACTCTTGAGTTTTGTACCAACAGTGAATGCCAGGATCATTTGATGCTAGATCCTGTGAGATAAAAGATTATATCCCAGGATGTCTTCTCATATTGCTCTACCAGATCAACATTAGGGTAAATGCTATTATAGAACAGCAGTGTATGAGTTACTTTCCTTTTCTAATTCCCAATCAAAATCTTTAAAACTTACATTGAATGCAGAGATTTTCAGTTCTACTTCAGACATCATTTAGTTCTAAGGGGACGTATTAACTTCTGCCTTGAATAAAATAGAAATACTACCATAATTTTGATCATCAATTCAACTCCAACTTTTCATAACCTGGAAGAGACTGAAATATGGTTTGTAACAATTTACTTCAACAATAAAAGGAGGCAATCGTTCTGTAAATTTCTGCTAATTATATACTACAATCTGGATGAATTTTTTAAAGACAAAATTTAAAACTAAAAAGATAAAGGTTTTGTTTCTGTAATTGCAATCAACCTTGACCAACAATGGTGTGATGATTAAAAATCCCTCAAGTGAATGTTTGAACACTCTGGAACATTTAAAAAATAAACAATCACTTCTCAGCCTATTGGCTAAGATCAAGTGTAAAAAAACAAACAAGCAAACCCCAGTTATACATGCATAAAATGCATCTAAGATACACAAAGGGATGTAACTACTCTTTTAAGAATTTGTCATTTAGAGGACAGTCATAATTTATTACAAGCTCAGAAAAAAAGAAATTTTTATTTTCAATACTTAGCAGAAAGAAGGAAGTTGCCCTTGTATTTAAAGCTTTAGGTGGCCCACTTCATTAAGTACCTACATTCAAGAAAAATCCAGAGGCTATAGAGGCTATGGTTCAGTTGTATTTCTGCAGATTCAAGTGTTCGCTAAATCCTGCAGCAACTTGTAACTCCCCATTGAGGCTCTTAGATTCAGTGATGCAAGAATGCATTTGTTATAGTTGATCCTTGAAATTTAAAATTCTCAGCATATCTTAAAAGTAAAAAACTAGATGAAATACTTTAATTTTTCAAATGTAGTGATTTTTCTTTCTCTTCTGTCATTGCTTTTTAAAATGTTATAAAACATCACAATTTAATTCACCTGCAATATAAAATCTTTTTGTTATCCCCTGCTTTATAAGCTTTAAACTACAAGATTTTTTTGTTGTTCTGAGACTCAAAATTCAGTCTAAAACCAAATCACGAATTTCCTAAAACAGAAGTTAGTTAAGAGACCAATCTTAAACAGTTAAGTGAATATTTAAATATTCTGCTAAAAATTACTATGTTTCTCCATCAATATTTTGGAATATTTATAATTGATAGTAAGAATTGGCCTATATCTAACATATTTTCCTGCAAAGGATATGCAGATTAACACCAAAAATAAACAAGCGTGTCCTTTAAGAGTAAAATTTAAAACATTTAAAATGACCTTCATGGGAAAAAGATGTGGGAAATATCTTAGAGAAACAGAGGACAGGAAAGGAAAGGATGAAGACCGGAGCTAAGGGAATAATCCCGTACGTACAGTGACGACGTACAGGATTTTTGGCTGATGAAAAAACCAGAAGCCCCATATAACCTCGTCCGTCGTAAATTTGAGAGCACATGTATCCTCATACTTTTTTTCCAAAACAGTAATCCTGTAGGTTAGCAATCTGGGAGTGTAATATAGGCACTGATTTGCTCAAATCTACAAATGTTCTGCGTCTATAAATTTCTTAACTTCCAGACTGTCATGAAGCTAGCAAAGCGCATCAAACACAGACATTCCCAAAAGATCGCAGTAGCCTGGGTCATGAAAACAAAAAATTACAAAACTAAGATAGTTCCAGGAGGCCAAATATCGCAATACAACTCCCTATCTTGAATCCACCGGTCTCGCGCTGCTCAATAAATGAAGTTCCCGAAAATTAGGTCACAATACCCCGGAAGCAAGAACCAACATAAACCCGGTTGCTTTTTCTTATTTCCATTGGTCAAGAGAAGTATCAATCAACGTGCTGATGAGGGCGGGCTCTTAGTCGACAGCCAACCAACTCGGTACTGTATTGGAAAGGAAGAGACTCTGGTCCTAGAATTCTTGGCTACTCTCTATGGTTCCAGGGCGGAGAAAGGCTGCGGTCGTCGGCCCACAGCGATAGGAAGTGACGTAGGAATGGCGGAGGGGCGCGAGGTTTCAAGATGGCGGGTACTGGATGGCTGACTGGGAGACAGAGGTGAAGGCCTCTACCAATTAAAACAGGCGAAGAGTCGTCCCTTCCCTGCTTCTCGCAGTCCCAGAGCCCAGCAGAAGTGTGAGTGTGCGGGACTGTGCTAATCGGATCCTTCCATCTTTCCCGTCCCTTCCTGGGGCCCGCGCGTTGCTTCGGGGACACCAGGCCTCTCTGCCAGTCTCTTCCTCTCCGCACTTGGGGTCTCCCAGGTAGCGGGCTGAGGGATCCCCGAGCCTGGGGCAGAGTGACGACCAGGGCGATTCAGCCACCGAGTCGCCCTAGCGGGTAATCGCCACCTCCTGTCTGTGCACGTTGTTGATGTGTGTACCTCGAGTCAGGGTCAACCGTCGCCGTGGTTTCGGCGGTTACTGCTGCTGCTGCTGCTGTTTAGTTCTGGGCCCCGACCCATTGGATCCTGTTTGGTTGAACAGAGTTCCTCCCCACTACACCCCACGGTTTTGTGCCCCGATTACCCTCTCGCCTCTGCTTCAAGACAAAATAGTAGTTTGCGCAGACCAAGGCTCCAGTTTCTTCTGTAAAAATTTTCTGTAATTCGTTTTCTCTTTCAGTTTGGGGCAAGTAGTCCAAACAAAAGCCTGAAGGTAACTGAGAGAGGAAAGCAAAAAAGATGCGGGCCATCAAAGATAGGAGAGCTCGTATTTATACTAGTTGTGCTTGCTCCCTCCTCTCCCCCACTCCCAGTTTTTCTGAAAAGGAAATCCTTGACAGGATCAGTTAGTTGCCTTTGGAACAGCTTTGAAGCATTTCGCAAAAGTCAAGGCAATTGAACACTTGCTGAAAGAGGCATTAACTAATAATAAACTTGTCTGATAAAATCTTCACGAAGAAGGAAAGGTGTAAATGTATGATCTACTATAAAAATTTCATCTCAGGTCTATAACTCCCCTAGGAAAAGGTTTATCTTTGTATTAAGCGAGCCCTGTCCACAGTTTTTGTCCATCTAGGTTAATATGCTTTTGAAATTGCTCTTTTTCAGACCCTTCAGAGGCTTAAATGACCCTAGAACACATAATCATGTTGACTATCTTGTAATTCAGTCATAGACATTTCCCTGCCTTGATTTCCCCAACCTTAATGTGATCTTCTTAAGGGTCCGTCCTTAATACTGAAAGTATAAAAGCGACTGCAAAACTTTCATTTTCCAGAGCATGTTTGAGATCTTGTTGCCAGACAGGTTATCATTTTGGCTCAGATAAGCTCTAATAAACTCATACAAATTTTCTACAGGCTTGGACGTTCCCATTTGGATGCAGGTTTTGGGTTTTTATTTTTTTTAATGAACAAGTAAACCATACGGATTGTCAACATGGGACGAAGATCTACATCATCCACTAAAAGTGGAAAATTTATGAACCCCACAGACCAAGCCCGTAAGTACCATTCATGTGGAATGATGGAGAAGAGGAGTGGTAAAAATTGCAAGCATTAGGGAATCTATTTCATGGTGTCGTAATTGTAAGATTAGCAGTACTAGCTGTCAGTTGTATAAAGTTATACTGTGTTCTTGGGGGCACGTGAGTAAAATTTTAAACATGCAAAAAAATTTGCCCATATGACTTCCAAAGTAGAATTGGCTTAAAGCTTTCTTTTTGTATTTGGAACATTGAATAAATTGGTTCTGCAAGTTCTTTAGTATTTTATGATCTATTTTTCATCAGGTTCCTAGTTATATCTTAAAAAGCTTAAAACAATTTCTCAAGACATTTTTGGTTGACAAAATGAGAAGGGTGTTACTAGCATCTAGTAGGTAGAGTCCAGGGATGCTGCTAAATGTCCTACAGTGTACAGAACAGCCTCCCCCAGTAAGAATTATCTGTATTAAATTTTTTAAAAACTGGTATGATAATGTTCAGTTTTTGAAAGTTTTATTCATTTTCTCTCTCTTTCTCTCTCTGTCTAGGAAAAGAAGCCCGGAAGAGAGAACTAAAGAAGGTATAATTTCAGATGCATCTAATTAGCTGTAATTGTTGTTTGACACGTCTTATCATTTGGGATTAGTGGATTTCAAAGTTAACATTTCCAGTTACCTGCCAGAACCACAAAATTGACTAAAGCAAAATACCATGTAGATGCTCTAACTCACGATGGGGCTGTGTCCCAAAAAACATACTATAAGCTAAAAATATCTTAAGTCAAAAATGTGTTTAATACACCCAGCCTACCAAACATCATAGCTTCATCTAGCCTACCTTAAATGTGCTTGGAGCAAACATTAGCCTATAGTTAGGCAAAATCATCTCTCTGCCTCTGCCCAGCATCATGAGAGACTTTCATACTGCCTATGGCTAAGCCCAGGAAAAGATCAAAATTTGAAGTACAGTTTTTGTTGAATGTGTATGGCTTTGGCACCATCATAAAGTTAAAAAACAAACTAACCCTAAGTCAAACATTGGAAAGTCGGGGACCATTTGTATTTGGAAACTGAACTAAATAACCTTGCAGATAAGCTCACAGTGGGTTAACTGTAACATTGTTTATTTGAATACCTTTCACAGTGAGTTAAGTGGATACTTTTGAAAGTAATTCTTTTTTGTTTGTAAACATTCTGCCTTGTTAAAAGCTACTGAATTAGTGGGTGTAAATAAATGTGATCCTAAGTGGCTTTGTACATTTTCCTGGTTGGATAGCTGTTGAGTTGATAGCAGAGTGCTTCCCCAGAATCAGAAGGGTGTTACTTTTTAGTATTGTGCTTTAACACGTTGAAGAAACTCAGGTTTTTAATTGTTTTCAATTGTGTGTTCTTTTTGCATTATTTAGCATTAAATCCTGCAAAACTTGTCTATAATACATAATTTTAGAATTTAGCTAAGACCTGTTTAAAAAGAAAACTTAAAATGTTTTTTAAGTAACTGCTTTAGATATCACAAATATTTGCCTCAGAAAACATCTAGTAAATAATGTTTATTTACATTTTTTTCTAAAATTGAGACATTTTTGAGAGTAGAAAATTACATAGCTCTGTTTCTGGTTGACACAAGTGATGAAATCAAGAAGTTCAATTTAAATAGATGCTTGAAGCAAATTGAAATAAAAATTCATGAATGTCCAACTTCTTGACATACTGCTCTTTTTCTAAGAACAAAAAACAGCGCATGATGGTACGAGCTGCAGTTTTGAAGATGAAGGATCCCAAACAGATTATCCGGGACATGGAGAAATTAGATGAAATGGGTAAGAATGTATAAAAGGTCTAGATTTTTACAGCAGGGATGACAGTCTGCTTCACAGGCAGGCAGGTGATGAGTAGAGCAGCGCAGACATAAAGAATACAGAAAAGCATGGTGGCATTTGACACTTGGATTGAGTTTTAGTGTCAGGAACACAAACTTGATTAGTAGGGAGCTATTGTAAACTGAAGATCTCATTGAATAAGGGTAGCCATTAGTTAGCTTGAGCTAATTGGTAGCAGGTAATGACTGCTTACTTTGGCCAGCTCGGTTTTCGAGAGAAGACTGAAATCTGGCTTTTGAAATCACCTTAGGGTTTTTGTTTGCCCTGTTTTGTTTTTTAATGTTAACAACTACCATGTAAATCCAAATATTAGGCCACCATATCAATTTCCCATTTTTTGCAATGAGAAGATAAAAAGAATACTTGACTACATAGTAAGGATGTAGAAGAAATTATCAAACACTTAAATTTTATAAAACATCATATTGGGATTTACCCCCTTTTTCACATTTCATAGAATAATTTTAATTCAGTCTTACCATATATGTCTCCATTGTCACTACTTTGTCATAACTGCAATCACACAAGGTAACTAACTGCATGTTATCTTCCTTGCATCTAAGAGAATCATTTGTGTGCTGCTGCTCCTGGAAATTTTATCCCAAACCACACGTACCTATTTTCTTAATAGTAGAATGTGGGACTTTAAAACTTTCTTTTTTGAAATTTTCAAACATGCAAAATAAAATAGTTAACGCCTATGTTTTCAGCTGTTAAGTTTTAACCAATTCTGTCTTCTGCGCCCTACCACTTTTTTTATTTAGCATATTAAAGTGGTCGTTACAAGTTTTGTTTACAGAGGTACCCAAACAGTTTCAGTGGTTTGCCCAAAAATGGTAAGTGAGAGAGTTACAGTGGATCTCCTCAGTAATGTATTAAACGGGGTTCCAAAAAATCCAGTTATGTGGATTGCGACACAATAAGCTTTCTGAAATAATACAGTAGAGTCTGTGTGGATAGCCTCTCAACGGTTCCGGGTCAGGCAGCATGAGGCCAAATCTTTCCAAGTTCAGCTATAACTGATTCATTTGTTGCCTCTGGTGTAAATTCCAGTGGGGTTTCCTGGGGGTGTAGTGGCTAGGCTTTGGCACTCTCAACGCTGCGGCCTGGGTTCGATTCCCAGCCAGGGAACCACCAAAAAAAAAAAAAAATTCCAGTGGGGACAATTGCTGTCCCTAGAGTATCAGTATGTTAGCTAGTAAATTGCCCTGAATTATTTGATGTGGTTTTAAAAGATCATAATAGTAACAAGTTTGTTGATCTCTTGCCTTGCTGTGTACCTTTTTTCCCCCACATGTTCTCATTTAATCCTCACAACAACTTTTTTTGGCTGGATATAATCTCCCTGTTTTACAGGTGAGGAGACTCAGACACAATGATTATGTACCTTTCTCAAGGTCACACTATTAAGAAGTAGAAAGCAGGGTTCCCTGGTGGTATAGTGGCTAGGCTTTGGTACTTGTGGCCTGGGTTCGATTCCCAGCCAGGGAGCTCCCCGCCATGCCCCCGTCCCCCCCAAAAAGTAGAAAGGCTGGGATTGAAACTCAGGCATTCAACAGTTTTATTAATCACATTAGGGAATACTGGTATAAGACTACCTTCTGGTTTTGAGTAACTATTCCGGTTAATAGTTAGTAGATTTTAGGGAAGAAAATAATTAAACTTATTATTCTTTAAGGAAAAGGGAGAAAGGAACATTGTTAATCAACATTTAATTACAATTTATAAAACTCATTACAAATTAGTTTAAGCAGAAAAAATATATATTAATACATTGATTCCCAGAGTTGGGAAATCCCAAAAGGAAGTGCGTCTGGAAAATGCACATATCATTATCGAGACTGTTCGTTTGACCATCTGTCTAGTCTTTTGTCTTTTAGCCTCATTCAGCATACTGCTAATGAACTTCTTGAGATGGGAGGTGGAATATGTGTGTGGAATTAGTGGTAGTTGGGCTGCAAGGCCAAAGATAGCTCTAGGCTTATTTATCCTTGTTGCTCATACATCTGCATTTACAAATCTCAGAGGAGGATCTGGTCTCAGATTGGATCATGTGCCATGTAATGTCTCAGTCAATCACTGGCAACGGGGATAGAGGGGAGCAGTATGATTGACCAGGCAGGCCTGGGAGTCTTGTGCTATCCCTCTTTGGGCGGAAGACATGAAGTTAAGCCCCATGTTGAACACATGGGAAGAGAAAGGATTATATGAGGTCGGACAATTCATTTCCTGAATTCATCCTAGAAAAAAATGCTACATACCTCATTGCTGAATGTCACTACAGTCACCTTTGAAGTACTCTTAGGAAGCTATGCACTGACGCCAGCATCTAGTCCACCCTTCAAAGCAATTTTGAGACTCTTTCTGGAATGGCCATCAGAGCTGCTGTTGTACCTTGCCAGGGTTATGACACCTTACCTAGTACTTTGCACAGTGCTGCCAATGTAAGTGCACAATGGCAAGTTCATGAACCTTAATTGTCAGATTTTGGGGCCTATGACAGCTCTGATGGCCATTCCAGAAGAGTTCCAAAATTGCTTTGAAGGGTGGACTAGGTGCTGGCATTGGTGCACGGCTTCCCAAGGGGAGTACTTCGAAGGTCACTGTAATGATATTCAGCAGTGAGGTATGTAGTACTTTTTCTGGGATGAGTTCGCAAACTGAATTGTCCAACCTAATGTGGGAGCTAGATGAAGAACACCAGTCCCTTATAAAAATAATAAATGGTGATCCAGACATCACATTTTATTTGTGATCCCATTTAATCATCAGAGCTTTGTTATAAAGTAGTTCATGTCCCATTTTCCAGATAAGGAAACTAAACATTAGAGAATTCAAGTAAAGTGCCCAAAATCTCAGAATTAAATGACAGAGCCAGTGTAGTATGTAAACCCAGGTCTGTCTAGTGGAAGCTTCACTATATCAGGTTATTATAAAGGAGTGAAAATGATTTCTCTTATAAAGATAATGAATATCAGTTAATTAAGTGACATTTCTTAGGAAAGACAGTTAAAATCAATGGCCATGTTAAAAGTGGATTTTAATATCCTTTTGAAATTGAAGAATATATCTGATATCAACTCCCTTTTAAAAATTTTAGCATGTACGATTTTTATTAAATGATACAGTCTGTTGATACCTAAATGAAGTAACCTTTTTGTGTTTAATTCCTAATCTGCTCTTTTCTCTCAGAGTTTAACCCAGTACAACAGCCACAGTTAAATGAGAAGGTGCTGAAAGACAAGCGTAAAAAGTTGCGTGAAACCTTTGAACGTATTCTACGACTCTATGAAAAAGAGAATCCAGATATTTACAAAGAATTGAGAAAGCTAGAAGTAGAATATGAGCAGAAGAGGGCTCAACTTAGCCAGTATTTTGACGCTGTCAAGGTAATCAAGTTTCTTTTGAGAAAAACTAAAATGTTATATTTAGATTTGTCTTAAAGTTCATGGGAAAATTGATCATGTTCAACTTCATTCTCTTGGCAATTTCTTGTCAAACGAAACATATGCAAGACAAATGAATCCATCAGCCAACTCAGCAATAGACCAAAACTGGAAACAGCCCAGGTGTTTGTAAATCTCAGAAACATACTGGGCTTCTTTTGTAGTTATGCTTCCATTTGTATGAAATTCTAAAACAAGTACAACTAATCTGTAGAGTGAAAATTGGTAACAGTGCTTGTCTTGGGTTAGTGTTAGGGATTGGAAAAGATTATGAAGTGTGTGCATTTATCAAAACTCAATGAATTTGTACATTTCTTTGTAAATTTTGCCTTAAAATAAAAATATAAAAAAGCCAAATGTTACAATTTTTGGTAAGTAGCTAGTATGGGTTCCATTTTACAGAAAAAGAAACTAAGGTAACTTGCTTAGTCATACAGCTAATATGTGGCAGAAATAATTGTGTATCCCAAGCTTTACCACTGGATATATGTTATTTCTAAGTTAATTGCTACTTATCGTCCAGAATATTAAATAGGGTGGCTTTAGTGCTAGATATTTTCATAGAAGGACTTCTAAATAGCAACTATTTCAAACCATAACCAAATAGAATTAGTTGATCATAGGGGGAGAAAAACATCTGAGTTTTGGTTCTTTTTGAGGAAAGAAAAGATTTTTTTCAATTCATTGACAGACTTTGGAAATATTGATGAGGACTGCTCTTGTTTTTTCATGATATTTATGTTAGGTGGAAAGCAAATCCAGATTATGAAACAGCTATCACTGTTGTCCTACTATTGGAAGGTTCTCTCTGTTTCAGAATGCTCAGCATGTAGAAGTGGAGAGTATTCCTTTGCCCGATATGCCGCACGCTCCTTCCAATATCCTGATCCAGGACATTCCACTTCCTGGTGCCCAACCACCCTCCATCCTTAAGAAGACTTCAGCCTATGGGTAAGGAAGTGGTAGCATAATCTAATAGTGTGTATTAAAAGCACCTCTTGACTGTCCAGTGCCAATGTTAATGCAGTGGGAAATAAAAGATAATGTGAATGTAAGAAGTGCTTCTTTGAAATAAATATGAAGTACAAGATCCGTTGAAAATTGTTTAGAAGAACAAATAAAGATCTCATCACTGTTAGGGGATTTACTGTAAAATTTCCTTTACAGACCTCCAACTCGGGCAGTTTCTATTCTTCCTCTTCTTGGACACGGTGTTCCACGTTTGCCCCCCGGCCGCAAACCCCCAGGGCCGCCTCCTGGCCCGCCGCCTCCTCAGGTCTTGCAAATGTACGGCCGGAAAGTGGGCTTCGCCCTAGATCTTCCCTCTCGTCGGCGAGACGAAGACATGTTATATAGTCCTGAGCTTGGTAAGGAGTGACTCCCCTTTCCACTCTCCTTTTTCATGTTGGCCCTGTTTAGCATCTTATTCACCACCCTCAGAACCTGGGATGTAAATGATACCATGTACGTACTAACAGATGGATGGGTACACATAGGACACACCCAAGTTCAGGAGACTCGCAGTTAACCGGCACCCCTCGGGGTTGGTAGATGCTGGGTAAATGTTAAGGAGACTCTCCGTTAACTAGAACCCAAGCAACCGGCAAAAACGTTTTGACTATTGCTTGAGTTCTGGTTAATGGAAGGTCTACTATAAAAACATTGTAACAAAGTATAAAAATGTTTGTTGTTTTAAATTGGGCATTTCTTAGAGATATCACTCTCCTCCTACCAGGCTCGAAGACTTGGATACTACTTTCCCGTTTAGCTGTATTGTCATCAGACTAGAGTATTATCATACACAGTCACAGTGATTGTGCATATATGTGTATACAACTTTCTAAGTGGAATTTGTTTTCAAATTTGAATCTTTTAAACTATTGCCAAATAAAAATATTGACAGACTATATGAATAGCTGAGATCATATACAGAAATTTTAAAAATAATTAAATTATTGTAAGTTACCTAACATAATCTGTGTTTTGGGGTACCTTGTATTGGAGTATCCAATTATCCTGCTTGTTCCTTGCTTCCTCCTCCATTTTCAGCTCAACGGAGTCATGATGATGATGTTTCTAGCACCAGTGAAGATGACGGCTACCCAGAGGACATGGATCAAGATAAGCATGATGATAGTACGGATGACAGTGACACTGACAGATCAGATGGAGAAAGTGAAGGGGATGAATTTGTGCACCGTGATGATAATGAAAGAGAAAACAATGAAGAAAAAAAATCAGGTACGTGTAGATGAAAGTTCCATGATACCATTAATAAATAGCACACAAGCTAAAAGTCCTGAATTATTAATGCATCTATGAAAGTAATTGAGCTTGAAAGGAGTGATCATAGCTGTATTCATCTTTATATCTCAGCAGACTCAAAGTTGTTGACACATGGTAAGTACTCAGTGGATGTAAAGAATGAAAATAAGCAGTGTATATAATAAAAACGTCTAATACAGTTCACTTTTGGGGAAAAAGATAATAGCTATTCAGCAGCATGAAGATGTACTCCCATGGGTATGTATAGGAAGGAAAGAATAGCCACATTAACTATTGAGAAAATATATTCATATTGTTGTTTTTTAATAGTCTATTTTAATACCTACATTTGAAGCCCTTTAAATTTTATGTGTTCAAGGTATATTACAAGAACCAGAACCATAATTATGAAGCAGTTAGGCCTATGAGTGGGGTCATGACTTAATGGAAACATATCCATAATATATAGTATGTATTTGATTATTATAAATTTAGACTGAGTTACATGTACTTTTAAAAATCAATTAAGACATTCATCTTGAAAATTTTGAGCATTGTAGTAGGTACTGAGCAGTACAAAAATATATAGTTCATCATGCCCCAAAAGTCTTGGAGCTTCTTTCAGAATTGGTTTTGTAGCCTACACCACAATGTGTATGTGTTAGTACATACTAATATTAGCATTTGTAATGGTGATCATTTTTTCTCCTCCTTCTTAAGCATAATTGTTGTAAACCAAAAGGCTAGTTTAAGATGGTAGATAGAGAGTGCTGGTGATGAAAAATTATCATGGACCCTTACACAGGAGCCAGTGCTGGAAAAAAGAAAAAAAAAAAACATAGAGCAGCTCCATTTCTTCTGGTACTGTTGGTCTTTGCCTCGCTTTCCTCTTCCTGCCAACTGGTATTCCTTAACATGCACTCATCATTTCATACTTGCTTGAAAATCACTGTCCTAATTCAACATTTATTCAGCTGTTATTTACTGAGTTTTTACTATGTGTAGGGCATTTTTATAGACATGAAGGGTATAAACAAAACCAAAGCCCTGCCCACATGGCACTCATATCCTCTTATAAATGTTTACCAACTAAGAACACTCCTCACAATGCACCATTCGGCATGATGTTTAAAAGTGTCTAGAGGGATAGCCTTGTCACTAGAAGTTCCCTTCTAGTCCTGGTTTTCTAAAAGCTTTTATCACATACACTTTTTAAGCATCTGTTGGGATGTTATGATTTTCCTGTAAGTTGTTTATTATAATGAACTACAATGATGGCTTTTCTAATGTTAAACCATTTTGCATTTCAGGGACCAACCTTACATGGTTATGATTCTTTTTTTTTTTCCCCCAACAATGTTGGATTCAATCTAACATTTTATGTTGGCCAGTAGGTTAATTTTGGTATCAGTATTGTGCTAGCTCATGAGTCCTGGATAGCATTCCATCTCCTATGCCCTTTTATAGGAAATTTTTATAACTAATTTTTGGCTGAGTTTCCTTATAAAATTATTTCATCCAGGTACCTTTTAGTGAGTAGATTTTGGATTACCATTTTATTTTTGTGAAATGTTAATGTTTTTATCTGGGTATTCAATTTTATTGGCATAAAGATGTTAGTATTTGTATTCTTGAAGTTTTTTTTTTTTTTAATTTATAACTTTTAAATCACTACACCACATATTTACCACCAGTTGGCACATTATTTCTATCTTTGATAAGTTTATCCCTCTGCATCTATCTTCTGCCAAGTTCTACAGGAAAGGTACAAGCAGCTGTTGTGTCTAGTAATTTACAGTATTTCTTACATAGTAAACATTTACTGGATTTTGCTGATGCCAATCCACTCCCCCCTCTCTTTTCTGGTTCCTTAGGTCTGAGTGTACGATTTGCCGATATGCCTGGGAAATCAAGGAAGAAGAAAAAGAACATGAAGGAGCTAACTCCTCTTCAAGCCATGATGCTTCGAATGGCAGGTACAGCAGAGAAAGAATAGTGAATCACTGTGGTATTTCCTCATGCTAGTTGCTTTACATCATTTTCTCATTCAGTATCCCAGCAACCCTGAAGTAAGTAGCAAATCCTTGTTTTGCAAAAGGTAAGGTTTGAAGACATTATGTGAGCTGGCCAGAGCTGCAGACTGCTAGGAAGTGGTTGAACTGGCATTTGAATCCAGGTCTGCCTGGTTCTAAAGCCAGGGCTGATTCTACACACTAGCATAGATGAGTGGAATGCTATTTGATTCTTCCACATCTTAAGTATTTCATTGAAGAAGACTATTTGGTTATTAATTTTAAAAAAGCATTTATTGAGCATGTGTCTTCAGGTATCATTCTTTTATAGGCTGTAAAATTTTAATTAACTTCATTTACCTGTTTTAAAATTTCTTTTAGGTCAAGAAATCCCCGAGGAAGGACGAGAAGTAGAGGAATTTTCAGAGGACGATGATGAAGATGAGTCTGATGATTCTGAAGCAGAAAAGCAGTCACAGAAACAGCATAAAGAGGAATCTCTCTCTGACGGCACATCTGCTTCACAGCAGCAAGGCCCCCCTCAGTCTGTTCCTCCTTCTCAGATACAAGCACCTCCCATGCCAGGACCGCCTCCCCTCGGACCACCTCCTGCTCCACCTCTGCGGCCCCCTGGACCGCCCACAGGCCTTCCTCCTGGCCCACCTCCAGGTAGCCATTGCCACATGGTGGATAAATACTGAGTCTGCATGCAGTTCTAATGAAGTCATTCCAAAAATGTACATCATCAGTGTTGGTGTTTTCCTGTTTCCTCCTACTGGAGTTCCCTAAGAAAGCAGAGATTCTTTTTTTTTTTTTTTTTTAATTCATTTTTATTGTTAGACTTATTGGGGTGACACAAAGATTCTTAAAGGATAAGTACAGCTTCCTTATTCTTACAGCCTTGTTTCCAATGCATAGCCTTCCTGACAGTCATCTTTCTCCCACGCTCTTCCTCCTTCATCGTTCTTTACTTCTGATTGTAGCAGGCAGAAACCGGACTATGTGGCCAAGAATTTCTTTCGTGCTACTTTTTAACATGACAAGTTGACCCAGTTCTCAATTGGGAGGCAGTGGGACGAGGATACAGTGAATACTGTCTCATATGCTCCTTTAGTTTGCAGATTGGATATCAGTGTTTATAGTTAGAGACAAAAGTGATCTGTATTAATCCAGTCATCAGCTTAAAAGTGTAAGAAGTTTATTTACAATGTGAAACAACGTATAGAACTTTGGCTCTTTATGATTTTATTTTTTTCTCCTACATTCAGCCAATTAAGTGTTCCTCAATTGAGTTCATCCTTTCCCTATTGTTGCAAAGCAGAATGACCTGTCTTAGGTCCTTCTCAGTGGTCCTTGTCTTTATCTCCGTGAGTTTCAGATCACTGAAGCACTTCACGGTCCGTTTTCAGCTCATGCTGGAACCATGTAAGAATTCTTCCCATCTTTATATGTTTCCAGCCCAACAGAGCTGTGATTGAGTATCCTTTTTGTCAGTGCTGGGAAATAAAGAGAAATGATCTGTGAGACATTACATACCCCAGCTCTGGTGCTCTGATAGTTGTTGGATGAATAGTGCTTCCACATGTTTTGATAAGTGTTTGAAGTTATCTGATTTCAGGTTAAAGGGATAAACCACGTCTGATTTAACCTTTACTTATACCACAGTTACTGCTTCGTACATATTTGTTTGATATTACTTTATCATTTTTCTCCTTTTAGGAGCTCCTCCATTCCTGAGACCACCTGGAATGCCAGGACTCCGAGGGCCTTTACCCCGACTTTTACCTCCAGGACCACCACCAGGCCGGCCCCCAGGCCCTCCCCCTGGTCCACCTCCAGGTCTGCCTCCTGGCCCTCCCCCTCGGGGACCCCCACCAAGGCTACCTCCCCCTGCACCGCCAGGTAAAGCTTTTGACTTTCACAGCAAACATTTGTCTACTATATATATATTTCATTTGCTCTAAGATTGTTTCCACATTTCAGTATCCTGAAATGAAGGGATATCTTAAAATGTTTTTAAAATGCTGTTGGCCTGGATTGAACTTGAGTTCTTTTATAGAGCATTCACATTGATTCTGCCTGTCACTTGAGGGACTTTTCCCAGTGAGAGACCACTTTGCATTAAATTCTCCATTTGAGATTTTTTTGTCTTCACTTAGAATTACAAATCATTCCATACATCTGTATAAGTATAAGCTTAAAGTTTAAAATCACAAGATTTTTTTTACCCCTCTGTACCCAGTATCAATGCTAGATAAGCAATTTTCCTTCTTCCTTATGGTCTTGTTATGTGTGCCACATTTGAGGGCTGTCTAGAAAAAAAGCCAGTAAGTGCCTCTAGCTTTCCTATCACATGGGTAGATACTTGGCGGACAGCCCTCGTGTGTCTCTACACTCACGTCCCACTCTAATGTGAAGGTCTTTTAAGCTCCCCGGCTTGGACTTTTTTTTCCTCCCTCTGTGGTGTATATGGAATATTTACAAGTTCGTATAAGCAGTAGCATTTTAGATTTGATGAAATTTGGTACTTTATCTTCAGTCTTAAAAGTAGCATTTCAAGAAAATTAAACCTGCAGTTCTAGGTAAAATGATGATGGTGTGTCTGAACGATCAATGGGATGTGAATTCTTTTTCAGGAATGGTGACATTGTGATTAGTTACAGTCTCTTTTTCCCCACTCATGGAGTTACTGTTTTTTTCAGGGAGGAGTAGTGTGGAAATCAATAAATAATACATAGGAATCAAACACCAAAATTTGGCCTTGATAGCATCTGTACTATAAAGCTAGAATAGACTCTTGGACTGTCAGATTTGAAATTCAACTATTTTGAAATCATATTTGAAACCAGTTGGTATTTTCAATTTTACTTCATTTTTTAAAGTAGTACATTATGTAAGAGGAAGAAAACGTTGCTATTATAAGTACAAAATACAGACTGAAAATGAATATTATTTTGTAATAAAATATTCCTTACTGTCAGGATATATTCCTGAGTTTAAAAGAGCAAACAGCCATTAATAGAGCATAGTTTATGTAAATTGTTCATTTTTTGAAAACTTTTCAACCTCTGTTTTTAACGTCCTCCATGGCTGTTACATCTTGTTAGTTGTCGTGGTGTTCACTGGCCTGTATTCTCCTTCCTTTAGGTATCCCTCCACCCCGCCCTGGCATGATGCGCCCACCTTTGGTGCCTCCACTCGGACCTGCCCCACCTGGGCTTTTCCCACCGGCTCCCTTGCCGAACCCGGGAGTTTTAAGTGCTCCACCCAACTTGATTCAGCGACCCAAGGCGGATGACACGAGCGCAGCCACCATCGAGAAGAAAGCCACGGCAACCATCAGTGCCAAGCCACAGATCACCAATCCCAAGGCAGAGATCACTCGGTTTGTGCCCACTGCACTGAGAGTCCGTCGGGAGAATAAAGGGGCTGCTGCTGCTCCCCAAAGAAAGTCAGAGGATGATTCTGCTGTGCCTCTTGCCAAAGCAGCCCCCAAATCTGGCCCATCTGTTCCGGTCTCAGTACAAACCAAGGATGATGTGTACGAAGCTTTCATGAAAGAGATGGAAGGGTTGCTGTGACAACTTCTGATGCCTGAACACACCTCTGTTCATATATTCGGTTCGTGGAGAAAGAGGCTCTTAGGAAACTTAGGCAAAGGAGCCGCTTTCACTGTCAGGGTCTTTTCTAGTTTCAGTGAGGGAATATTTTAAAGTTTGGTCTTCAGAATCACCGCATCTAGGAGAGGGTATTTCACTGAGAATGGATTGGTTGCTGAAGCAGAGCTGCTGACATCCGTTCCACCCTTTCAGCCCATCTCTTCCCCTACCCCCTTCCTTAGAAACTTGTGATCGGGGGATCGTCGTTGCTTACTTGTTTCCTTGCTCTTCTTGTGTGCTGTAGGCACTGAGTAGGGATTTGGGGGAAAGAACACTTTATTTCATCCCATTCTTTTGTGTTCGATGAATTATTTTTAATATTTTCTTGTAAATATTTTGTAATATTGTAGTGAAATGGATCACAGTGTCATTTCCTAATACAAAGCAAGATGAGTGGGAAGAAAATGTACAATTCTTTTATTAAAAATAATTTCCCACTGACCTAAACTTTGAGTGTTTCATGGAATAAATAAATAAATGTTCTACACCAAGATCCTCTGTGTTCCTGATCATGTATACACATGATACCTGGTTTATGATCAGAAAAGAAGCAAGTATTTAAAATTTGGGTTTTAAGGAACTACCATTTAAGGTACAGAATGAGAATTGTATTGAAAATGTGGTTAAAACTAAGTCTTAACATTTAAAGGATAAAGAAGAGGAGTGATTCTTTTTCTTTAGTGCTGTATTAACTAGAGGAATTCTGAACCTTTATTTATTGCTAAGAACATGACAAGGCTTATTCTCGAAGACTTCCCCAGAGCTTTGTGAACTGATACTAATTGAATGGCAAAAGCTTCTTTTAAACCATTTCAAAAAATATTAGAGAATTAGAAAAGGTTGCTGTTCTTTCTTTTTTGAAATTGTTGGTTTTATAAGCTTCTTTTAAAAGTACATAAAATGAATGAGAATGCTTAACACTGTTTGCATTGATATTTTTGTTACAAAGTGCTTAAATAACAAATTGATCTACCCAGTATTTTTGGGGATTGACTTTAACATTTTCCCAGTTTCCCAGTTGAGAGTGTTGCAGCTAAAGGGCTCAGGTGGTTTATCCAGTGGCCCAGCAGTGTATTTCATACACAAATACACAATGAGACAATCTATATGTGTTGTATTCAGGTTAGGTGTACCTACTTTTACTTTTCATTGTATCTTAAATGCCTTCCATGTGAATCCTATATCAAAAAGTTGGTAAGTGATCCTAAAGACTATAGTAATACAATAAGACTTTTATTTTCTTGCAGCTGATTTCTGATGGATTTTTAGATTTTAATTCTGAGATCTTTTGTGTACATGCCTTTGCTTAGATATTATTTATTTCAAATTAAAGCAAATCCTGCCAAAGCACTCTACAGAACACTTTGGGTTTGTTGTGTTTTTTTTAGTACAATCATTGTAGATCAAGCTTGTCTAACCTGCAGCCCAGGACGGCTTTGAATGTGGCCAACACAAACTCGTGAACTTTCTTAAAATAGTACAAAAATTATACACGGACCTTTTAGCTCATCAGCTATCATTTGTGTTAATGTTATTTTATGTGTGGCCCAAGACAATTCTACCAATGTGGTCCAGGGAAGCTAGAAAGGTTGGACACCCCTAGTGTAGATGACTGTGATGATGAATCTTCGATGGTTCAAATGTAAGAATGGAACACAATTACATCATAAAGCAATAATCTCAGCATAAACAATTACTCCTCAGTATTTGGTCTGCAATATTTTTAATGTTCTTGCTTGAAATTTTTATTTTTTCTAGGAGATAGTTCTGTTGCATGTTTAAGAAAGCTGTTGACAATTTATCATAAAACCATTTCCTAGGAGTTCCCTGATGGTATAGTGGCTTAAGGCTTCGGCGTTGGCGCTGTCAGCGCTGCGGCCTGGGTTCGATTCCCAGTCAGGGAGCTACGCACATACCAAAAAGGAAAACACAAGACAAAACAAAACAAAAAATTTTCAGGTGCTAAAAATTAAAAAAAAAAACATTCCCTAGCTTTCCTACTTTTTTTAAAATTAGTGGTAAGATCAGACATATTTCATATGTTATTATAGCTGCATCTATAGGAAAGGGAGAGCAGTAGTTCTGATTCTGGGTGGCATTTCTGTCATAATCCCATACCAAGTTTTCATTAAAATACTTATTAGATCACTTCCCTGAAATCTGCTTGATACAAATCTTCAATCAAGTAATTGGATAGCTATTACTATTTCCTTATCATTAATGACCTCTTAAAATTATTTTGATATTTCCTGTTTCTCAGCCTTGAAGTTATTACAAAATGTGAATTAAAGATCACTCCAATATTCTGCCAAGGCATGGTGTCAGCATCGGGCCCTAGATGACTCCCAGGGTTCTGTTTATAGTTTCAATTTTCATTTTGTACATTTCTAGTTTGTGATATTTATATATAGCTGGGAGTGTTTTTTAATATTTTTTTAATGCATTCAAGTCATTGTTCAGACCACGGAAAGTGCCACAAATCACTTGTGTTTTTTTTCTGAGCTCAAAACTGGGACAGGAGCAGGTAAAGAATCTAAAACTTCCTCAGCTGGAAATCAGTTGGATGATGGTCTCACTAAAGGACTTGAGCTCAGCTGTGTCACTGAGCAGAGCTACAGATGCTTTCCAAACTCCAGGTCCTATGTCCAGGAAGGTATATTATCAGAACAGTGAGGAAAATTTCATTTTCTTACATCCCTAGAAATAAGGGCTTTGGGCAAAAGTTGGAGCTGGGACTTCTGGGAAACCAAATGCACTGTCCTGCTGCAATACCTTGTTTCCAAGGCTTTCTGGTTTGGCTGTGAAGGAAAGGAGAGAGGTAAGACAGAAGGTAGCTAAGACTGTGAAAGCAGAAGGGTTCTACTTAATGGGCTTGCTCATTTTGCTGAGAGGCTGGAGAGTGAGGAGAATTGATGGACCAAGGTAGCTGGGGGTTTGGGGAAGTGTGTGAGAGCATACACTATTCCACAGATAGTTACTGAGACCCTACTGTGGGTGATGGGACTACAGTGGGACTACAGTGGTGAGCAAAACCATATGAGGCCCCTACTCTCATGGGCCTCATAGAAATTTCAGCTGCTAAATAATCATCACTTCTGTCTCATACCTTGAATACAGTATTTACCAATGCCCATTTTTTTAAGAACTTTTTTTTAACCTGTGCTAATGAACAATTTGGAAAATAATCTGATGGCTATATATGCCATGTGACAGTGAAGAGAGTCATCCTAACTTTTTTATGTTCACTTTAAAAAGAGGTTTGAAAAAAAATGGAAATGTTTTAAAGCTTAAAAATACCAACAACTGTTTACCTTCATGGTGCTGCAACCAAAAAGAGAAAACATTATGTTAAAATAAAAAATCATAAGTTTGCAAAGAAATACTACACGTTTTTCTTTGACCTGTTATCCTATTCAGAGTATTTCCCCTCATTTGGCATCTGAAGCTAAATGTTTTCATTGCAATTTACCAATTTTAGTAAGATTATACCACATTTTCAGGAGATAAATAGCTGATATATAGGAGAATTAACATTTTTAAAATGCTTTCAGATGCAAAAAAAAGTTTTTTTATAACAATATTTTGTAGGTAAAATCAGAATGTAATAGTATTCATTGAATCTGAAGAAAAATTAGAGTCCACAGAAGAACAGAATTAACTACATAATTTTATTATCACTTGACCCCAATAAAATGGGGAGTGAGGTTAAAGAAGAAAGGCAGGTGATAGCCAAAGTTCAGGCATGATGTGGGGAAAAGCAAGTGTCAGGATAGCTCTGAAATCTTGTCTGTTTTCATAAAATACACCACCCATAAATGCAAAGGCCATGTTATTTTTATGAAGGCTTGATGTTTTTCTAGGAGTTGATAAAGGTTATCATAGTTAAGGACCTATTGTAAATAAATAAGTAAATAAACAGTAAAAAATTTTAAAAACAACACCTTGAAACAATGCCTGTTGGTTTTCTTGAGTGATGAGATTAAAACCGCAGGCAGAGTACAAATCCAACATCTGCTCCTAAAATCATTCTTACTGCCAAGTAACCTAGATCACAGGAGGAGGTATGTTTTAATCCATATTTATTCCAAGAGTTTTTATAAAATACATGTTCATAAAAAAAGGGGTTAACGTAAAAAAGTAAAGAATAGCATGGGAATCCCACATGTAGGGGGAAAAAAACTAGTAGAGCAACTGAGGTTATTTAATAGATGCTTTGTGAACTGTTTGTTGTTTCATTTGGAGTTTTGTATTTTTATTTGTTTCCACTAATAGACTAGAACAGGGATCAGCAAACTTTCTGTGAAGTGCTAGGTGGTAAATATTTGGGGCTCTGAGAGCTATTACAGTCTGTCACAACTACTCAACATGAGAAACCTGCACTGATGCAGGTGGCCTAACTCCATGTCTTCGTGTAAAGGGCCTCAGGCCATAAACTCTGGGGTGGCTGGTTTGCCAAGGGAGCCAGCACCTCTGAAGGCTGGCAGCCTGGAGTGTGTGAGGTTTTCCCTGTTGGGAGGGCCCAGGGATGGTGGTCTCCAGGGCGAATGAGGCCTGCGGGACCCAGGAGAGCGCCACCTGCTGTCCTGACGCCCTCACTGCTTACCGACCACCACCAGGACCACGCAGCAGCGTTAGCCTGCAAGGGGCTTCCTTTCCTCCTGCAGAATCCTTCAGTGCCTTCTACTGAGAGAGCCTAACACGCTTACCACAGTGGAGAAATGCCTAAAGGAATTCCGCCTACTGCTCACAGCAGGAATTGAATTTGAATGTGGAACTCAGAGGCAATAACTGGCACAAGTGAATATGAAGAAAATTCAGTCTTCTTTACTTCTACAATCACAACCTAGTTACAAAATTATTTGCACAAATTCCTTTGACAAAAACAAAGGGAATATTTCTCAACCTCTTTTTGGCTGGTGATTAAGCACTCTTAGCTTATGTGTACTAACTAGTAACAAAACTTTCGGTCATAACAAAACTTTCAGTCAATTTTGTTCTTATAAAATCTCAAGAGAACCCCATTTGGTTGGCAGACTCCATATTAGAAGTTTGTTAAATAGAACAAAGCTAAGAACTAGGAAGCAAGCATAAAATGCTCTAAGAAACTCTGACAGAGACAATGGTACTCGTTAAATTATTCCATCTGGTCTGCAATTTCCAGCCTTCTTTGCAATTAGATTAAGCATGGGGTAGTTACAGTCAAGGGGCTGAAGCAAATAAAAGTGGGTGTGAGTCCCCTGTGTTCCTACCCGCTGCTACTGAAAGAGACAGGAGGTAGTTTATATGGCTGCTGACTGGTATATATAAGAAAAAATGGCAGAAGAACAAACTGAGTCTACAAATTTCATAGACTTCATTTAGGCCAACTCTTGTGAATGCTTCGAGAACACAGGGATGCCATCTGTCCTGTTTGCTCTTGCTAGAACACTGTGTATCAAGGATTTTGTGAGGTGGTATCCTTTGTCATGCCATGAAAGGTCCAATTACCTTTTTCCCAGCTGACAGTGCATGCCTACACATATTATATTCAGATGACTAAAGGGTCTGCCCCTCCAGATCCCCTCTTTACACCTTTGTACCCTGCTTTACTGCCCCAGGAGGCTGAATTGTAGACATTGCATCCATGGGCTTGCTTTTCTTTCTTTTGGCTTGCATTTGGGCTGGGCAATGAGAAGCAGGTAATTGGAGGAAGGGAGGAAAATGAGGTCATGATAAATATTCCCTTGGCCTCCCTGCATGGTTGCCTTGGGTTAGCTTTCCCTGACTCTTCCTATCACAAGGGGCCCTCTACAGGTCTGGTGTCCACTCCTCCCTTTCTCACCATCAAGCTCAGAGGAGCTAGTGGAGCCCTGCTGCCACTAGCCCTACCACATGGTTTCCCTATAGGCTACTCACATCATTGTAAATAGTCTTCTTGTTAAACTTTCCTCAGAGCACCACATTTAAATATGCCATCTGTTTCCGGGCAGGATTCTGGTCAGTTTAGCACCTGATTTAGTGAATAAATGTAAGATTTACTGAATGGATAAATAAAAAATGAAGAGGAAAATGTCACTGAATACAGAGAACATATGAATTAGTTAATACCATAAAACTCCCAGAGTAGTGTTTGGCATGTGATAAATATAATGTGTTTGTTAGAATTACATTTGCATTTCAGAATGAGACCTGTGGTGTGAGGTAGGGAATAGACTGACTCAAGGGTGGAAGACCAGAGGTGGGGAGCTGCATTAGGAGACCGTTACAGACAAAAGAAAGAGTACCCAGAATAGCACAGGAGGGTAGAGGAGAGAAGTTAAAAGATCTATTGTAGAGATAGAAAGTGCAAGACTAGATCATCCATGTCATACAGGGGATGAGGCCAAAAGAGACATAAAAATTTAAGGTCTCTAACTTAGTGTTTTGGTTGCACGGTAGTGTCATTAATCAGAAAATAAAGGGTGTGAAGCTGGTTTATTAAGGGTGATGACGCTGAAGAGGAGGGAAAGGATAGTAACAGCAGCTACCATTTATAGGACATTTACTGTGTATCAGGCATTGTGCAATGTCCTTATGTGTATTAATTTATTTAATCCCTACCACAAACCTGTGAAGTAGCTACTGTCATTTTCTTCATCTTACAGACATGTCGCAGAATGATTAAATAACTTGCCCAGGTTCATACAACTAAAGGAGCAGAAATTCAAACATAGGCAGTACCCTGTGGGAGAGGAGCATAGAATGAAGGGAACTGGTCCTGTTTAGAACAGGCAGAGGTACAGGTCCCTGTGAGGAAACCTCATGGAAGTCTTAAGTAGGTGGGTGAAGTAGTAAACTCAGGAAGCAGGTAGGAGATATATTAATATATCACAAACACTGACTGAGAGACAAGAATACCAAAGGAAAAGAGAAAAGCGAAACAGAGATTATAAGAACCACAACTATAGCAGTCATTTATTGAGCTATTACCATATACTGATCACCCACTGCTCTGTAATAAGGGATTGCTATTATGATCCTAATTTTATGAATGAGAAAACCAAAGCTTAGCAAGCATATAAATAAATGCCTAGCTTTTTATTGTGTTGAATGTTTTTTTTTTTTTTTCTGACATGAGCTCAAATCTGAATAACTTTAGATTTCTATTTGGCCTGGGCAAATGGGAAGCTGGATATTGGAAGAAGGGGAGAAAAAGGAGGTCATAGTATTGACTTAATATATACATTTAAATATATGAAAATTATTCATAAGTATATATAAATATAATCTAAATTTAAATGTAAAGTATAATTTATATTAGAAATACATAGATTATCATGTTAAAGAAACCAGAACATTCTTACCTTAAATGAAGACACACACAAAAATATAAATTCAAGATAAAAAGTTACTTGATGAATATGAAAACAAGGGGATGTTGTTAGAGGATTTAGATGTTTGAAGTACATAAATGCGCGACTGAGATGCCCACAGAGAGCTGCTCCCTCTTGCAGGGCACTTGCACTGTGCCAACATTTGCTTTGAGACATCTTTACTTCCACTGCTCAACAAGCCCTCTTCTCAGTGTCACAATTTTTTCTTTATCTACCGAGAAAGGGGAAAGCAGCCCGTGACAGCTCACAGCTGGCCTGGACTCTTAGCCAGGTCTTGGCATTGCTGGGAGCTGGCCTGACACAGCTAAACTGTGGTTTTTTTGTGAAACATAAACAATTTCACAGAAAACCAACACCAGACAAGGCTATTCTGTGGCCATGAAAAATAAAAATAAGAGGACTCTAATCATGACTGAACAAGAAAATCTAAGAGTTGTCCGTACCACAAAAATGACCAAACAGCCCCCTATTCTGGGATAACACACGTTTACGTACATATGTACCAATTCCTGTTTTAGTCTCACTCCACTCCTTGTTCCTTATTAGATGTATTAAGCTATGCAAATCATAGACTTATTTGACAGCATGCAATTTTGGGAAAAGCCCCCAAGTCAGTGAAGTCAAACCCAAAACCTATAATAAATCCTTCCTAATACCTTCTTAGTGAGACACAGCACATCACCTCACAGAATGCATTCCCCCTTTATGCAAAAAGCAATAAATCCATTTTTTTTCAACTACAGTTTTCATGGTGGCCTTTGGCCAGAGGGCAGAGACAAAACTACAGATTCAGCTAAAGTGCTCATTGGTTGGGCCAAGACTGTCAACTCAGCAAAAATGGGAACACCTGAAACCCTTTCTGATTCCTTGCTCAGGGCTGGGAAGTAAGTTCATAATGAACTGAGTTCCTGCATTTTGTTGAAACACTTGTTTTGGGTTTATGATGTTTCCCTAAGAATAAAATCTCTTGAAAATTTTTGTCTGATGAGATTAGGATTATTCAGTAAAACTGGTTTTAGTCTTCCACTCCCTGTTTTCATTGCTTGTTAACTTGCTTAATATTTACTATTGTCTATAGGAGGCAAAGCTTGTGAGAAAGGATGGACATAGGCCTGACAAGTCTGGTTTTCAGATGACCCCCGAGGTGTGAGGAGTTTAGAAGTTTTCTTCAGACCAACGACCTTAAGACAAACTGTTTCAGGTTGCCATTTCCAAATCTGATAGACGTCTTCCTCACTCTTGTCTTTGTCTCCCTGAGAACTGGTTTGTTTAGTTTTATCTGCCTGGACCCATGATCGGTGATAACTGGCCATTGGCAGAGTTCTGGGGATCAGAAACTACACATCTTTATAAATCATTGTATGTCTCCCAGTCGTCACAATCTAAAACTGTACCTCTTCCAGGCCAAACACCTGCTTCTTCCATGTCATCTCAGAACAGTAACTTGTACACCTACCTCTCTAATAGGCACAGTTTCATCAGGGATATTTTGGAATTATAAGCAGCCAGTTAGGCTTTTGACACGAACAAAATAGTTTCTATGAAAAGTACTTTAAATCTGAAAGCAAGTAAGTCCTTCGGAGCAGATTGCTTGTTTGGTTTATCTTAAAAGGAAGATAGTTTTGTTCAATGTATTGTAGGGCTTGTCCCTCTTTTCTTTCCATAATTTGGAGTTAAACAGTGCTGACTTTTTCATTGCATGTCTTGATAAAATTATCAGGGACCCAAGTTACTATTCAACTATGCAGTCATTCTCTTTCATGTATGTATATGTTAAAATCTGGTTTTCAACACCTAAACTATTTTTCCTCTCCTAATAGGAAAAAAAAAAAAACAAACCCAGCATAAAGCTTTTTAAAAAGTTTTTTTTACTACAGTGGTCATTTCATATTTGCTTTGTGCCACCTGGCTATCTTTCATTATTTTTTTTCTGTTCCTTTCACTCTCCATTTGCCTCTCTTGGAAAATTGAACATTATCTGATTTATAAAAGTTTGATTTCTCAGGGTTAAATATTTTGTTTTAAGCATTCTAAAATACCTACATTGCTTTTATGAATTGACGTTACCACTGTTTGTATAACTTCTTTAAAATTAAACTAAATTAAAATATGCAAAAAGAACTATATTCAATTAAATGGGACAATACCAATATTCTTCTCAGTCTTTTTGTTTTTTAAATTTCTGTCATCGTCATACATACCTTGAGTTTCTGTATGTGCAATGTGAAAATGCAGAGGGTGAAAATGCTTAACCATTCCAGTGCCACTAGTAAGGGAGCCAACTTGTCAGCACTGGCTATATGGGAAAATGTAATAACCTTTAAAGAATGTTTTCTAATTATAAATCAAAATATTAGCAAATTAGGGGGTTCCGAGCAATGCAATGAACCAAATTATGAAAAATCTCTGTCCCTTTACACTCTGTCTCCTGGTGGCCGTCAGGCCATGTCCTCTCATCTCCTTAATGGCTCCTCTTTCTCTGCTAGTCGGTTGGATCTCAGAGGTCCCCACATCTCCTGTTGGCTGTGGCTATTTTTTTATACATTCACTTATACATCTATTCTACATAAGTACTTATATTTCCTCCGGATAATTTGGTTCACTCTGACCATTTTTAGTCATGACTCCCAAATTCTTATCTCTAGGTCAGACTTCGTCCCCTGGATTCACATCCAGGTGCAGGTATTGGTTTTTAACACCGTGCCTTTGTGTGTGCTGCTTCTGTGCCTAGGACACCTTGTCATGTCAGGCTGGCTCTTGTACCTAAACCTGTGTCTGGTGTCGCTCTCCCCACCAGGCTGAGGGACACAGGTAACTCTATTCAGTTACCATAATACCCTGGACATCTTCCTTTCTTTACATGTAACCTGCTAGATTATAACCATCATTTTTATTATAATCATTTTCCTTGACAGTGATTATCAAGCATAGGTTTAACACATATGCTCAATATGTTGTTAAACAAACAGGTTCCATTTTTAACCTGCAGGGGTGCACTTAACAAATTTTTCATTACAAACTAGATTGTCTTGTGGGGAAAAGACAAATTACAGTTCATAAGCGTTAACCATTTATTACTCCCTTTTTTGTTATAAATTGAGTGTGGATATCCTATAATTAGCAAAACAGCCACTAAACTTGTTTTTATGATCTCCTACCACAATAGTCAAAGGACTGTTAGAATGCCATGTGTTTATCCATTTCAATAGGTGCCGTAACTATTGCTACTGGCTCTAAACCCAGTTTCACACAGAAATAAGAATACTCACTAAACGCATTTCTATACGGGAAACTTAGTGCCCTCGTTCACATTATCTCATTGACTCCTCCCCACAATCCAGAGGTAAACTCCGTTATTATGCACACTTAATAGATGAAACTGAGGTTGAAAGAGATTTGAGTGACATTTCCAAAATTACCCAACTAGTAAGGAGCAGAGTGGATTTGAACCTGTCTCATTCCAGAGAGCTCGAGTTCTAAAACACCATGGTACACGATTCTTTAGCAGCTGGAACGGGATCTGTGAAGAGTTTGCATAGAGTGGGCCAGTCATCACCAATTATGAGGCCAGACTAAACCTTTTCATTCCAGGGAGACAAAACTAAACAGGCCAGTTCTCAGAGGCACAAAGGCAAGACTGGCCCAGGAGGAGAAACACAGAACAAACAAAACCTGCCCAAGTCACAGCTGGTCACACACTGAATGGCTTGTCTGCGGAGAAGAATATGTGTGAATACGAAATAATATTTATGAGTACAACCATGGATCAGAACTCTATTAAAAATCAGAATTCAAGTCTCACCACTTTTTGTCCTGTTTTCTTCTATACAGCCTTGAACTTGAAATATTGACCTTTTAAATGAATAACTATACATTGGCAACAACCCCTTGTCTATCAAGGACCACGTTGATTTTGCAGGAGGTATGCACTTTTCACTGTCAACAAATTATTCAGTTTAAAAAAAAACAACCAACCCTCAGAAATAGAAGGGGTGAAGGGCTAATTGCACCTTGCAGCAGGGTATTTGAGGGGAACCTAAGATCCTCAGGGCAGTGGCGGTGAGCGTGGGGTATTTTGAGGGGCCATCACTGCACTTTGTATCTTGCCTGTCTTACTTTGCAGGTAACAGCGTTAGATAGTCCCGTGTGAATATCAGAGAGAAAAGAAAAAAATAATTTTTTCTTATAAATGTTTTAGTGACCGTCATCTTTATTTCTTTACCATTTTGGTAATAAGCCTTAAATCTTTTAGAAAACTAAGACTTAAAAGTCTTAAATGTTAAAACCAGCACTTGATATGCAGGTTTGTTTGTTTGTTTGTTTGTTTGTTTGCTTGTCTGTTTGTTTTTAGTTTTTGCTCCACTGCCCACCAGGTGCCCAAAATGGTTAACAATGAGAACTATCCCTGACAACTGGGCATTAAAAACAACAACAACAAAACCCTATTAGTTAGGGTTACCTATACCCTAACCCAGGCACTTCCAACCTGTGGCCCGGGATGGCTTTGAGGGCAGCCCAATACAAATCCTTCAAACATTATGAGATTTTTTTGCAACTTTTTTTTTTAGCTCATCAGCTATCGTTAGTGTGGTCCAGGGAAGCTAAAGGGTTAGATACTGCTGCCTTAACCTCTAAGAGTAAGGCATATCCTGTAGGAAATGGTACTTCTTTCAATTTATTGAGCCCTTAATATTATATATGCCTAAGATGTGTAGTAAATGAATAATCTCAGTCTTCAAAGGGTATTATGACTACTTCACAAATGAGGAAGCCTTCTGGATGAAAGGTGAGTAGTAGAGGACCTGGATAGCCTAGAACCTGCCTGTGGTACCCTTGGGATCTATTCTTCTCAGGAATTAGGGGGCAATAAACTGCTTAACAGAGGTGTGTGTGGCCTGATCTTTGTACACCTCAAAGATGACGACATGGGAAAACTAACCCCAATATTCATTCCATGAGCAGCAGAAAGACACAAGTACTAACAGCAGAAGTGGAGGGGAATCTTTTCTGATTTTAATTTATTTGCTCATTGTCCTGCCTTCAGTCACCAAGGAAAAAAGTGAGCTCTAAGAGTGGAAATTTAGTTGTCCTCATTCATAACTGCACTCCTATCATCCATCTCCTAGCACTGAGCATGGCATGTACAGATACTCAATAAATATTGGAAAAGAAAGGCTGTATGGGAAAATGGGTCAGCCACTAACTACTAAGGGTGAAGACATGGCCTTTTTTTTTTAACCCCCAGGAAGACTTCAACTCTGACTCAGAGGGAAGATGAATTCAAAGACATGAACTCTAAACTGGGATCTTTATCGTGGGCCCTGCGGGCCTGAATGAAGCTTTCAGAAAAGGGCGAAGTGGAAGAGTCAACCCAGCACGAAATGGTATTGCTAAGTGTTTGGCCTTAAAATGTGATTCCTGATCTGAAATGTGTTTTTTCCTGCACGTCAGTCATTTGTCCTTACCGTTTCTCCTATCCCACATATTTATTAAAGCACTGCTGTGCCATTCAGCAATGTAACCCCTATAGGCATTGTTGGAATGAGGTTACTACTCTGGTCCAGTGGAAGAACATAATGGACTTCAGGCAAGTTATTCGTTGTTATAAAGTGAAATCAAACCTATTACATTTCCAAAGGGGTATAATATGATGGAGACAAGATCATCGTGAAGGTGGAAACTTGAGAAAATCTTTTTAAAAGCTCATAAGCATACGTAACTCATGGCCAAAGGCGCTACACTGTTATGCAACACGAGAGTCAGGGGAACAAATTTCCAACCTCATGACTCATGCTCCTGTGTTACACATAGTACTGGGTGTTTCCCTCATTTTAAAGAAATGTGAACGTAAGTGTATGTATAAAAATATCTGATATCCAAAACATGAAAACACAACAGCTGTTGGGCTAAGAAAAATCTAAGTTGACACAGTGTCATCAGAGCCACTCTTCTAAAACGGAAAATTACTCCACCTTTTGAAAAGTCCAGTCCGGAGAGACAACTTCCTGGCCGAAACCAGCTTGATCCCACCGTGTCTTTCCTAGAACTGGTTCCTAAACAGCCCAGACAGGGAAGGAGAGCTAAGGCCCTGGGAAGAGGCTATAAAAATAATTCTTTCAGCCGCACCCGAACCTACTCTGCCTTACCTTTGCCTTAAGGTGAGCAGGGAGCGCTCCCAACTCAGCCTACCTCCAGGCCAGTGAGTCGGGGCCCTCCTGGTCTCCCTCCTTCGTCCATAACTCCTCGAGGGTGACCTGCGGATCAAAGCAGCCCAGAAAGTAGCTCAAGCCGACCCACAGTACATGCTCTATTGGTCTCCAGCAGGCCCTCGCGACTACACAGCTCTCTCCACCACACGATTTTTACCGACTTTATTGGCCCCCGACCCCGGTGGGTCCCTCGCAGCCCACCTCCCCACTGGGTCGCGCCGGCCCTCCAATACTGCGGAGTAGCTGTTAAAAGAGCCTTTGCTCGGGAAGCCAGATCCCCTGTGGCGGCGTCGGGGTCACTTGCTCTTCTCCTTCTGACTCTCCGTCTTTTTGGGCAGCAGCACGGCCTGGATATTGGGCAGGACGCCGCCTTGAGCGATGGTCACTTTTCCCAGCAGCTTGTTTAGCTCCTCGTCGTTGCGGATGGCGAGCTGCAGGTGGCGTGGGATTATCCTGGTCTTCTTGTTGTCACGCGCGGCGTTGCCAGCCAACTCCAGGATCTCCGCGGTCAGGTACTCCAACACCGCCGCCAAGTAAACGGGCGCCCCAGCACCTACTCGCTCCGCGTAGTTACCTTTGCGCAAAAGTCTGTGCACTCGACCCACCGGGAACTGCAGGCCTGCACGGGAGGACCGGGACTTGGCCTTTGCTCGCACTTTGCCGCCCTGCTTTCCTCGGCCAGACATGTTCACCTCTCACCTGAAACTCTAGCGAGAGAGAAAAAAACTCAGCGATCCGGGTCCAGGTATCGGAATGCAACGTGCCACACTCGAGCTGCCTCTACCAGCACTTTGCTGCCACTTGGCAGCGCCTTCCCATTGGACTCCGCAACATCCTCGGCTGGGGTAACCAATGATAGACAGGCTCCGCTCCCAATGAGCGAGCTGGCAGAGGGACCGCCTTCTCCAGTTTTCTCCAATCAAAAGAGCAAACTCCTAGTATGTTTACATATCTGCCAGTACCGGTGTTGGGCGTATGGGGGGCTCCTTTGAAGTTATTGGATTATAAGGTTTCAACCTCTACGCTCGCTCCTGGGAAGAGTCTTATGAATGAAGGAAACGTGGTTAAAAACAGAAAGATCCAGAAGGAGAGCTACTGTGTCTCCGCAAATATGAAGAGCTCAAGGAATAAATGTCCCTTGAGGTTGCCCACGGCGTTCCAGACGTCGGTGTGCCAGACGTCGCCGTGACTTCTAGGAGGATTTCCTCATACAATACAACATCCTAGCCAGGTAGTTAGTTACCCAACTTCAGAGCCTGCACTTGGGGCAACACTGCTTCTCAAGCGAAATCACAAGCTCACTACCGAATTCTACCTGCCCAGTACGTTGCCTGTTCCTTTAAGCTAGTGCCTTGCCTCCAGCAACCCCAGAGGCTCCTGCTGATTACCCAACTGCGAGGAGCGCTCCAGGTGAGGCTTCTCGTCTGGAGTTGGCAGTGTGAACTTTAACTAGACCAGATGACATTGGGCTCCCAGCAAAGCTCTGCGGCTTAAAGGCTACCAATCTTGACTCCTAAGGGATGTGACACTAAAGTGCTAGAGTCGACGTGAATGCCTTTTTCACAGAGGGCAGGAATAAGCTCACTTAGTCAAAACTTTACCCCTCTTGTCTTTGAAGTTATGAGCCCGAAAAGAGCCTTTGGATTCCAGGAGAGGCTACAGGCTCAGTTCAGTTGCTGTGCCTTTGTATTGGTTGAGTGTAAATGAGTGAATTTGAGTAGGTGGATAATGAACCCATTAAACCCCCAATTTAGCATGAATCAAATTATTGAGGATGAAGAATGAAGGTTAGGACCCAAATAAAGGATAGAAATAAGTATTATGACAATTTAAAATATATATTCCTTAAGTATTTAACTTACCTGGAATTGTTTAAATTTTTTGTTTGTATATTTGGTAATGGTCTCAATTCTTTGTACATGTGTAACAACTTGTATTCTCTCTATAGCATAGCTATTTTTGTTCATGTTTGATGTTCATTATGAAATATAACCGAAATATTTTGGTTTTCCAAACCAAAACTGAGTCATGTAATTTGAGAACACACGGAATATCTGAAATTGTAACTGAGATTTTCTGAAGATGACTAATAAAATGCCTTACTACAAATGTCTGTTAAATAAAGAACTAAATTTAAAGTTTCTCTATAATGCCTCTCTTAGAATGTGACTAGAAAGCTGATGAAATTAAATCTTGCAGCAAAGTCATCTCTTCCGATTTTTGAAATTTTAATGTAACCACAGTAATGCAGCATTTGTGCTAGAAGATTTGTTCAGATTGTGTGGTTTGCCGTAGTGCTAGAAGTGGATTTCACTAACTGTATAACATTTGACTTTATATATCTTTCCTGAGTAATCTGTGAATTCCTTGAAAGCAAGAATTTGATTCATATTTGAACCCCGAAAACCTCTGACCTGTCATTTTGAATACACATAGGTACTAATGTTAATACTGTTTTGGGGAAATTGTCTATTTATTTGATAGTGTGGTAAGATATCATACTAAAATAAATTGAGGTGTTTTCCATATATTTTTATTTTTTGAAAAGATTATATATGCCATGAGAATGAACAAAAGCCAATTTTAAAAGGATACATACTGTACATTTTCATTTATGTAACATTTTTGAAATAACAAATATGTAGACATTCAAAACATATTGGTGGTTGCTAGAGGTTAGCATGGGGTAGAGATGAGGTGGCAGGAAGGAAGTGAGTGTGGCTATAAAAGGGCAGCATAAGGATCCTTGTTGTGATGGAAAAGTTCTGTATCTTGACTACAGCAGTGTTAATATCCTGGTTGTGATACGTACTATAGTTTTGCAAGATATTACCATTGGATAAACTGGGTAAAGGGTATATGGGATCTCTCTATATTATTTCTTACAATTGCATGTCTTCAATCATCTCAAATTAAAAAGTCTAATTTAAAACAATAAAATAAAGTAAGAACAATTTTTTAAAATGTTCCAGATTAGTGGTGCCCCTAAGACAGACACCAGGAGGAAGCAAATGCAAAACAACCCCTAGGTTAACATTCTTTATAAGTAAACCTCAAACAAAGTCACAGAGATAAATCCTCCCATCCTCCAAAAAAAAGATACCAATAAAAAAAAATCACTAATTAACCATACAAACCTCATAAGAAAGTGTCAGAAGAAACAAATAGCAGAATCAGCAAGAAAGTTTGCAAATACTGGATTTAGCAGTTATAAAACCTGCAATAAGTAAATTTATTATTTTAAAAATAAAAAATAAAAGAGGGGTTTTAAAACATGACAAAATAAATTACCATATCTTATTTGGCAGATTAGGAAAAAAAAAAAAAACCAACAACTACAAACCCATAGAAGCTAAAAATACAGCTCCTAAATTTAAACTTTTAATGGACAGGTTAAGCATCTTTGGCATAGCTGAAAAGAGTGCATTTGTATTGGGAAGGGAAGCTAAAAGGTAGATCTGAAGACATGTTCCAGAATGCAGCAAAGGTAGGGAAAAATAAATATGAAAGAAATACTAAGAAGTATAGAGGATAAAACGATAAGGTACACTGTGTCTAATAGAAGTTTCAAAAGGAAAGAATAGAATGAGAATAAGTCAATAGTTGAAGAACTGGTGATTAGCACTCTCAAAAATTATAAAACCTATGCTCATAATCAGAATTATCAGTGAATCTGAAATAGAATAAATAAAAATAAATATCAACCTAGAAACTTTGGGGTCAAACTACAGAATCCAAAAGACAAAGAGATGACTTTCAAAACAGCTAGGAAGAAAATAGTACAAAGGAATCGTGATTAAACAGATGACTTAACAGGAGCAATGGAAGCCAGAAGACAACAGAATGTATTATCGAAGTACCATCACCCTAAACTTATATAGTTAATGAAATTATCTTTAAACTTATAAAAAGATTTTTTTTTTTTTTTTGCTTCCCCTGCTGGGAATCGAACCCAGGCCACAGCGCTGACAGCACCAGCGCCGAAGCCTTATATAACTCATAATAAGAGCAATGCAATTAGAACTCCACTGAAATACGATTTCTCACCTAGTCACCAAAAGTCTAAAAGCTTAACAACACATTCCACATGACCAGCTATAAAGAACCAAGTATTCTCACACATTACAGGTGGGAGTGCCTCACATGAATGGCCAAGGTGGGTTACCTAGCAATATCCACTAAAGCTATAGTCTGCCTTTACTCTGACCCAAATACCTCCCTCCTTGAAATCTATTTTTCAGAATCACTTATACAACTATAATATAATGTGTACAAGTATATTCACTGTGGCAATATTTTTAAATAGCCAGAGATTGGGGGAAATCTCTGTTCATAAAATAAGTGGCTGCTTAAATAAATAATTAAAAACTTACAAGATTATATACTATGCAGCTAGAATGAAGAAGATCTCTATTTACAAATAAAGACATATTTCTAATACTTTTATCATGAAGTGGTATCAGTAGATAAGAAAGAAGCTGAAATAAGAGTATATTTTCATCTATATGCATTGAAAGAACTGGAATGATTGAAATGAAATTAATTAAATTGTTGCCTGCATAGGGTAGATACAATGATTACAATAAAATAATATCAATCATTTTTATATTTGATTGTTTGTTTCTTATTTACTTGTAAAAGTTTTAAGATAATCTGCACATACTAGTCTTTTGGCAATTATGCATATGACAATTATTTCTTAGTTGTATTTTCACTCTGTATAATTCAGTTAATGAATAGAACTTCTTAATTCTAAGGTAGGAGGGGAAAAATTGCTTTCTCTTTGTGATGGTTACAGTTTTGTGGTTTTCTTTTTTAAAATGCCCTTTCTAAACATTTAAGGCAGATAATTCCAGTTTCATACAAATTTTTCTAAAAAATAGAAAAGAAACAATACTCCTCAACTGGCATTATGAATTTAGTACAACCTTGAAACCAAAACCAAGACAGTTCTTTCTTGTATTATAAATATAAAGGTAAATTAAAATGCAACATACCGGGTGTTCCCTGGTGGTGTAGTGGCTAGGCTTCAGCTCTCCCAACACCGCAGCCTTGAGATTCCCAGCCAGGGAGAATCAAACCACCTCCCTCAGGGAACCACCTCCCCAAAAAAGGCAATATCACTCAAGACATAGATGGGAAAACCTAAAGAAAATGTCAGCAAGCTAAATCTAGCAACGTATAAATAAGAACATATCATGACCGAATGGGGCTTATTCCAGGAATGCCACTATTCTAGGAACAGTCCATATAATTTGCTCATTAAAAGTAAAAGTAAAACACATTTGATTACCTTAATAGATACAGAAAAACAATACAATTAAAGCATTGTTTTATGATTAAAACTTGGAAAATTAGAAATACAAGAATTTATCATGAACATGACTAAAGAATCTAAAAAAATAAAAACTAAGCTTCTACAGTGAACATCATAGTGTAGTGAAATAGTGAAATATTTAAAAGCATTACCTTTAAAATGAGAAACATAAACTATAAACTGTTAGGTGAAAGCAATAGATAAGAGAGGAAGAGAAATAAAAATATAAAAATTGTTTTACCTTCCACCCAGGCAAGCTAAGATGCCCAATCTCCTCATTCCTGTTTAAAATAAAATAAAAAGTGGGGGGAAAAAGAAAAACTCATTTAGTAAATGATACATTTTAATTTATAGAAAACTTTTATCTGTAAATTATTAGTAATAAAAGAGTTTAGCAAGGTTGCCAGATATAAGGTGAATAAAAACAAATATTAAATTTCTATCCATAAACAATAAGGGATTTAAAAAATACAACTTATAGTTTACTTACAATAACAACAAATATGTATGTATTATATATAAATATAGAGTAGTTGTAATTCTAATAAATAATGTATAATATACTTATGTAGATAATAAAAAAAACTCCATTTAGATACATTAATGCAGGGACAGAGTTAACATGTTCCTGAATAAAAAGACTCAATACACTAAAGATGTCAAATACAGTAGACTCAGTTAAGTGGCACCCATGGGGATTGGTGGACACTGAATAAATCCAAGTAGGCTCTCAGTTAACAGACACCCATGCTCGATAAATGTAGTATTATTTCTTCAATTTTTTTGCCGGCTTGAATTCCAATTAACAGATCTTACTGTATCTCCAAATTGATTATGTTCATAGATTTTGACTTCTGCTTTACCCTCTAAAGACAATATAGAAGAAAATTTTTTTACAAGTAAAAAAAGATTTTATCAAGTGACTTTCTAGCTTCTTCACCTATATTCTAAAATATTTTGCACTCCATCCAAGTATAATAATGAGAAGGGGAAAATAGAATACAGATTCTATACTGGTGTGGAGACAATATTGATGTCTGATTATAATACCATAAAAATGGGAAATAGGAGATAATAGGCATTGAGAGATTAATATTGAAAACTATAATAAATCACCTTACAAATCTTTGTACTTTTCAAATTACTGCCACTTTGACCTTTTCTTTTAATTCCTCAAGGTCCTTTTAAAAATGTATTTATTCAATAAATATTTATTGAATTTTGACTGCACTGTACTAGGAGATAGAGATACAGAATTGAATAGGAAATCAATTCCATGAAATCATAAAGCTTAAATTCTAATGGGGGAAACAAATTAATTAATTAATTAATAAACAAGATAATGTCAAATGATGATAACCTTTATAAAGAAAATAAAGCAGGTTAATCTGACAGAATGACTAGGGGAAAGAGGTGTTCTTTAAACTGGATGATCCCAAGAAATTCCTCTAGGAGGTGCTATTAGAGCTGAAACCTGATGACAATAAAGACACCAAATGGCAGAGTTGCTGGCTGAGAGAACAGCTGAGACAAATGCCCTTAAGTGTGTGGAACTGTGTGGACGAGACAGAGAGCGATAGCAGATAAGACCGTCAATGTGGCAAGATAGTTATCACGCAGAGTGGTGCTTCTCAAAGTGTGGTCTATAGACCCCTTGGATGAGGGTCTCCAAAACACTTTAAGGAGTCAGCAAAGTCAAACTACTTTCGTAAGAACAGTAAAATGTTATTTGCCTTTTTCTCTGTTGACATTAGTGTTAATAGTTTAAAAGCAATGGCGAATAAAACGACTATAACCTCAGCACAAACCAAGGCAGTGGTGACCAATTATCCTGGTAGTCATTATTTTCTTCACTCACCACGTATCATTCGTATGACTAAGTTGCAAGCTGAACTAGTCGCTTTACTTGAAAGACAAACTATGGGTATTCAGACTTGGGTGAGCTTTTCATGTTCCTTCCTGTCAGTATTTGTTACCCGTGATAAAATTCCAGCATACCAGTGAAAATTATGTTTTGGATCTGCTACCATGAACTTATCTTCCTGCCTCAGAGACTTGTCCAATGAGATCAATGGTGATATAACAAATGTGATATTTTGATATTATATAATGAAATGTGTTAAGAGCTCCATATGGAAAGATTTCTATAACTCAGTGAAACAATATATTCAAAATGCATAATGTTAAAAAATTATGCATGTGGGAAAGAGTCATTCCAAGTGCAAGATATCTCAATAGATTTTTACTATATCAAAGTATGAAAGTTCCTTTAGATGGTTCCAAATTTAAATTGCTACGAATATTTAAGAAACTACCACTTGTCCAATATGGGTATAGGAGCAAAAGATATTTGCCTATATCTGAAAAGGCTATGAATATACTCGTCCCTTTTTTTAGATATACATCTATGTGAGCCAGGTTTTCGTCATATATTTCAACCACAATAATCAATTAAAACAGGTTGAATGCAGAAGTGGATATAAGAATCCAGCTGTCTTGTCCCAGTAAGGAAACATCAAGAAGTTTTGCAAATTCTTTCCATCAATTTCTTTTTTAGAAAATAAAGTTATTTTTCATAAAAATTCATTATATTTATATTAACATATAATGGGCTTAATGTTATTATTTAAGATGAATTAACAAATAAATTTTTAATTTTCTATTTTATTTTTAATACTGTAAACATCAATAGTTAAAACCTGCTTAAATGAAAGCTTTTGGGGTTCTCAGTAACTTTTAAGAAGGAGTCCTGAGATCTAAAAGCTTAAGAACTGCTGATAAAAAGTTATGAACTCACATTCTATTGAGTATAGTTTAAGAATATAGTTTAGGTTTCCATCCCAGAACCAATAGTCCACATGTGTATGACCTCAGACAAATTATTTAACCACTCTTGCCTCAGTTTACACATGAAAATAGAGATAAAAATAAAACAAACTTTATAGATTTTTATAATAGTGACTTCATTTATACAAAGTACTCAGATTATGTTTAGCTTTTGGTACCTACTATGTGTTTATTATCATGATTATAGTACACATACTGACAAGCCACTGAAAGTTTTAGGAAGGAGTAGTACATAATCTGATTTCGCATTTAAAAATAATCTGTTGGCTCTTGTGTAGGGAATGGATTGTAAAAGGACAGAAGCTGAAGCAGGGAAACCAGTGGGGAGTCTCTGGTGGTATCTGAGCTAAGAGATGTTGGTTTGAACTAATGGAAATGAATGGAGCACCTTTCTTAGACACATTGTAGTGGCAGAGCTGATAGGATTTGCCTCCCTATTGGATGTGGAGGGTGAGGGAAAGAAAAAAATCAAGAATGACTCCTCGAATTTTGATTGAACAGCAGGGTAGGCGAGGATTCCATTTCCTGGGATGAAGAAAACTGGAAGGGGGAAAGCAAGCTAGAGGGGATGCAATCCTGAGTTCTGTTCTAGACATGCTGTATTTGAGATTTCTATCCCATATCCCAATAGAAATATCAAGACTGTTGGATTTTAGAATCTGGAGATCAGGAAGACATCTAGGCTCAAAATATAAACTTAAGTTCAATCACCATGCAGAGATGATATAAAACTGTGGATGAGATCCAAGAAGGAAGTGTATACAGTGATGAGTAGCAGAATATGCCCCGCCAGATAGCTGCTTGGGTATATTAATTATTTATTTAACTGTAAGCACTTGAAAAGCAGCAACTGCAGGGAGAGGCTTTCTCTGAACTCCCCTTATCTGCCTAAAGACAGATGCTCCAAAAGGAACTCAGTTATCAAAAGTTCCCTCCCAGGGAGTTTCATCAGCCCCAGAAGACTGGCTCTTATCACAGGAGTCAACACTACACCAAGACAAACTTTGTCACACCTACCACACTTCCCATCTCCTCTTCTAAGAGCCCATTTGTCTTTCCTAAAGATCATTTACTCTTCCCTAAGCAGTCTACACCCCGCCCCTCCTTTCCCTGTTAAGGTGGTATTTAATTGTGAATTATAAACCACCTCGAAAATTACTCATTTTTTTCTCTGGGTACCTCCTGTGTCTACTCGCACCTAAGGTATGCATGTTAATAAACTTCTGTTTGTTTTTCTCTTGTTAATCTGTCTTTTATGACAGGAGTCTCAGCTAAGAGCTCAGAAGGGTAGAAGGAAAAGTATTTCAGATGCCTTGGAAGGGTAACCACTCTGAAGAGAGCACATGATCTTGTTAACTATCCTGGAATCTAATAGAGATTTCTCTGCCTTTGCTTTCTCCCAGTTCATGGAATCTTCCTTATGTTTCCTCCTCAATTCCAAATGTTTAAAAGTCAATTCCAAATGCATATTGCCATTCTGGAAAGCATTTTTGAAATCTTGCTTCCCAGCATCTCATCAGTTTGGCTCAAATAAACTCTTAAAAAATTCTCTAGAGGTTTGAACGTTCTTAGGTCATCGACACTGCATCTCAGCATACTCTTTCTAGGAACCTTTAGCTGGAATAGAGAGAGCTTAAACTTGCATCTCAATGGCTGTAATCTTTTCCTCCCTTCTTAAAGTGAAACTCAAAAGTATTAAACTGTGAAATCGTTTTGTTATTTCTACCATTCTTCTTTAGAAAAGCCCAGTTTTTCTATGAGGGTCCTTAACCGTCCCCATCAATAGCATCATACTCCCTGAGCAGCAGTTGAATATCAATATTACACAGGAAAATTGACACCAGAAACTTCACGATTTGACTTCCTTCTCTTTCTCATGATAAAATCCCAACCTCTTGCATCATTATTATCATTCCTGCTAATTTCATGTTTATGTTTCGATCCACCCTTGCAACTTTCTTTCTAAATTCTTGCCAAGAATTCTTATTAGCCTCCACATTCACATCTTCAGTGTAATTGTATTTTCTTTCCTGACAAATGTACAGCTTTGCACTTTGTTTTGTTGATAGTTACTTTCTGCTTCTCTAGCAAACACCTTAACTTAGGTTCCTTCGGTGTTTGTTTCACAGGGATGTGGTGGGTGCCAGCTGTGAATGGATGTGGCTTCTCTCTCACTGACTATGTTACATCCTCACTTATCGGGGTCATCCATCACTGTCCAGATCTCTTAGAGTTTAAAAGCCTATAAAATTTTTTAAGATCTAAAAGAGAAAAGTCTTGGTTCCAAAATACAATAAGATAATTGTAACATCAAAATAAACGTATTATTGCAATAACAGAACTATAAAACTTCTTTCAGTTTTTAAAAGAAAAATGACATGTGTGGAATATGGCTCCATTTAATACATTTAATATGATGTGTCTTTGGGTGAACAGTTTTTGAAGTCTTGAAGGAGTAAGACAGTTTCTCTCCCCATTGGTCTTCTTAAACTTAATCTTGTTTTATTTGGCATTTGATCATCCTTCAAATAGTTTTGCTAAGTTTTAAGCATTTGAAAAATTAAATTTTCCTAAATCACACATAATATGAAAAGAAGTATCTATAATACCACTCTGCATTTCAGAACTTCTGTTCTTGTTTTTGAATATATCATGCTGTCTCACTATATTTCAGATAATAAAGAAGTATATCCAAATAAATGTAGTTTAAATTTTTGTTCCTATGGTAGATTCCAAATATTTGTTTTAGGGGTGATTTAAACATTATACCTAGCTGTATAATTATTTCTAGAATACTACTGAAATTTCTTGCCACTACCAATCTTTTCTAAAACAGTACAGTTGGCATATACTTAAGCTTGCCAGTTAAATTAATTTCAAATAAATAACTTCTCAAATAAAGCTAGAGAAGACATACCTACTATGCAGTAAGTGGCACAAAGGCAGGAGTAATTGATGCTGCTGTTTAGAGAATGGCATCAGGAAATAACAATAACTAAGAGTTGTTAAGCACTTACTAGGTTCCAGAGACATTATACCATTTTCTATTTTAATTAACCCAGACTTTGCCACATGGGAATCTGCAAAGTTCACAGCAACAATAATAACTTGATTTTTACTCATGGCTCCTATGAATATGTATTTCTAGAAGTTGCTAAGCATGTCTTGAATGTTGTCCATTAAGCCTGTTTGTCCTGGGTACTGCTATGGGCCCACTGAGCATGAAGGTCTCCAGCTGGTTCTGTCCCCTGGCAGGCACAACTTCTTAATACACTAAAGTCCCACTCCCATCTCCAGGTGCTTCCACAGCTTCAGCAGGCTTCACACCACCATGGAGGACCCTCAAAGTGCCAGAGAGCAAGCAAGCTGTCACTCTTAGACCAAGTAAGGAATAGCATCCCCCTCCTTAATGTGATGAAGCTTGTTGGAGAGCCCTCAGGCAAAAATATCTATGACTTAATATTCAACTAAGTACTTTATTGGGTTGTTCTTTCCATTTTAATTTCAGGTATTTTTTTCCCCTTGATCTAAGACATACATGAATGCGCTAGACTGGAGACAAATTTGAGTAATACAGCAACTAACCTCCACAGTTCAATGCTTGGCTATTTCCCTGAGAATGAATTTCCTCCAACGTGGCTCTGCGACCTCAGTAAGGGAATATAGTTTGGGCAAATCCCATTAATCATCTAACACACCTACCCATGTCCAAGCTCCAACAAGGGTTGCAGCTCAGGCTTATTGACTAAAATAGAAATTAAATTTACTTTGGAAATGAGAAAACCGAAGATTAGCAAATTTAGATAACCTTCCCAAGTTCATCTGCTTATTAGCAAGTAACTAAAACAAGATTCAAATCTACCTCCAAGTTTTGTGAGTTTTTTTTGTTTAAGAATATGAAACTGCCTTCTGGAATTCAAAGGAGCTCTTCTTTATCTCAAGATGTACGATTCTGTTCTTTAATTACTTGCCCTGCCTTTCCAACTACCTGCTAAGGATGCATCAATAAACAAAATTGATGATTACTCTGTTCCTGAGGAGTTTACACTTCAAGGAACTGATCAAACTGATCACTGTCTGCTTCTATCCCAAGCTATCATTTTAACCTATATACCTACAGCATGAGGAAGTAATTATTTAGCCCCATGGTGGGGGGTGGGGGGAACAAGAGTGATATCTGAAAATAGAGTTCCTTTTAGAGAATTGAAATATCAGCCAAACTCCCCACTCTGGCAGCCTAGGGAATGGACTGTGCCTATTTCCTTCTGTTGTATTTGAAGTAAGAGAAAACAAATAAAGCCATTTCCAGAGCATAGCGAACTTTATTACAGCCGACCTGCATTACTGCTGCCTCCAGTACGTATGTCCCAAAGTATATAAACACAGCCACCTGGACAGAAGTGCTAATCCAAGAGTCACCAGGAAACTTAACAGATTCCCACCTATCTCTGGCACATCCAGAGCATGTAGGAATACTGTACAAAATGGACTCAGGAAGGTGGGAGAGGAAGATATTGCTCAAGGATCGAAGAGAGTTTCTCTTGGAAGGGTGGAGGGGAAGAATCCAGGAAATAGTATCATATGGAAAAGAAACAAACCTGTCCACCCAAAGGACCCTAGAGGGTGCTAAATTTAGTCTGCCGTAGTGACTTGGGTGTCAGAAGAGTCACCCTGTCTTGTGATCTAGATCAGATGACATTGAATCTCATTGAATGCTCATAGAAAATCCAAAAACCTTTCCCAATATTTCATCCAATCAGGAAGTCTTGGGTTAGTTGCCATGATTATCGATGGCTTGAAACTCCTGCCTGTGTGAACCACCTACCCATCCTGTTCTTGTTCTTATGCTATCAGTCTAGACATAGATCAGAGCACATTTCCATAATTTCCACAATTAGGCAAGTCATATATGGTCCAGACCTGACTGAAGGTTTGGGAAGAGTTCATGAGTTTTATCCATTTTAAATTCCCACTAGCATATCATTATGATGAAGGCTGAAATCTGTTCATTCGTGTTATAATGATAATGCTGAGAACAATTAGAGGGCCCTCAATAAATAGGGGTTGTATGGATGAAGTAAGGCATCCCTTCCCCAAGGAAAATACAAGCAACCTCATCTTTATTTTGTACACCCTTGTTCTTAAAAGTCTTCAGCCCCCTTCCCGATATGCCTACTTCATTGGCCATTTCTTTCTACATAGCTCCCAGCCTCTTCCATTTTATTGGCTCGTTTTTCCCTTTCTCTCTTTCCTCCTCTCTCCTTTCTTCCTGGATTGGCCCTGCGAACTTCAAATTTTTCTCATTTTATTATGTAAAGCCATGTATGTTTCTCTATGCCCAACTCAGAAAGTTTGCATCTCTAAACCCATTTGCGTGTTCAGAAAAACCAAAAAGCATTTTAAAAACTGAATCCCCCTGACATTATGTTACTCTATGGGAATAAGACCAGTAAGTATTTCCTTCACAGGAAAAAAAAAATCAGTTAAAACAGGAATCATTAACATTTACATATTTATACCTTAAAATTTTAATTCAAAACCTATGCATGCTCATTTATTCACTAAATGGCTGGTGTCTGGGCAAGGAATTTCTGAGTTCCCAGAATAGAACTCTGAATCAGCTTCCTTAAGTAAACCACATCCCTTGTGCATCTTATACTATCTTTAGTTTTTGATGTTTCAAGGCAGTTGACAAGCTCTCGAAGAGCAGAACTGTTTAAATATTGTTTTCTTATTCCCCAGTGTTTTATAGCAGTCTTGCCCCAGCATATTTGTTAGTAATTTGCCTTTGTTTAAGATTTCCAACAGTTGTCTTACGTATGAGTATTTTATCAGATTATGTCATGCAAATTTGGGCACAAACACAAGGGCTCCTGATAAGCAAACATCTAACTTGAGGGCAGGTACCCTCTGGCTGCAGCATTCAGTGATTCAGTGCATATTTCAGTTAACCCAGTGAGTCTATTAAATCATCAGTTAAGAAATACTTTACTGTAGTCATTTTTTCTCAACAAATTCAGATTGGAATCTCTACCTTTGTGCTTAGTAAATAAACTTTCATTTTTCAGTTCCCTTAGTTGTAGTAGTTGATAAAATTCCTTTTTTTTTTCTTTTGGTGGTTCTCTGGGTGGGAATCTGAACCCAGGCTACGGCACTGATAAAATTTCTGTTGAAAAACTCATTTTTGCATCTGCACTGAGATAAAAGATGAAGCCTAGACTGCTCTAGAGTGGGGAGATTCAGCTTGTTCCCACAGGCCTGAAGAAGGTGAGAAGGGGATCTCAGTAGGAAGCATGCAAAAGAGACCCAAAGTGTTGCCAGAAATGAAGGAGTGCCACAGGTAGGCTACTGTTCAGCTGCCTTTTCCCTCCTTTTCTCATATCTTTAGCTGTTTTGTGTTCCAAGGAAGAGTGTGACTCATAAATCTGCCATCTCAGGGGCTCCATTATTTGCTTTTGACCCTTGAAACTCTCCCAGCAGAACCTACCTCCCTTTAATTATTATCTATATTCTAGTAGTTTTACAACATAAAGAAGATTTAATTTTTACTTTAAAAAATCTAGAAAGGACTGTTATCTTGGTTCTTTACATTTGCAAATGTATTCCTAGTTACATGCTATAATCAGAAGATTCTCAAAACTGTGTCTACCTTTTCTCTTTATATCTGCACTAGAAGCACTGGGCAGTTATCTATTTCATCAGCCCTCTGACATGACTTACTTGCTTAATTTCTAGACCAAACTAAAAAAGAAAATCAAACAAAAAAGGTCTACACTTTCTCCTACCACACAAGAAGTGGAAATAGCAACAAATCAAGAGTTAGAAAATCACATTTAAGTCCAAATTTGGCCACCAAATGTTCATAAGAATTTTGGGGCAGCAGTCTCGTGGAACTGAGCCTATTACCTGTTGGATCTGATGCTATCTCTAGGTGTATAGTGTCAGAGCTGAGTTAACTGTAGGACACCCAGTTGGTATCAGAGAATTACTTGATGTGTGGAAAACTCGCACATCTGGTGTCAGAAGTGAAATATAGTAGTAGTTTGAGAGTAAAGGAGAGACATAAGGGAGTTTTTCTTTTACAGATGCCTTATCTTTCTTTTTTCTCTTGCCTAATTGGTCTGGCTAGGACTTCCAGTGCTATGTTGAAAAGAAGTGGCAAGAGTAGGCATCTTTGCTTTATACTGGATCTTCAACAAAAAGCTTCCAATTTCCCCCCATTGATTATAATAGTAAGGATTTTCATAGATGGTCTTGATTGTTTTGTTAATGTGGTATATTGCATTGATTTGAATACATTGAACTATGCATACATCTTGGAGATAAATCCCACTTTGTCATAGTGTATGACACTTAAACTGTGCTGTTGAACTCAGTTTGCTCGTTTTTTGTTTTTGGGGTTTTTTTAATCCACTCAGCAACTCTATGTTTTTTGATTCGTGAGTTTAACTCATTTACACTTGAAGTAATTGATATGTGAGGATTTACTATTGTCATTTTGTTAACTGTTTACTGTTTTGTTCTTGTTTTATCTTTCTCTTATTTCCTGTCATCTTCTTTTGCTATCTGATAAATTTTGTAGTGATTTGCTTTGATTTTTTTCTCTTTATCTTTTTGTATCTATTGTAGGTTTTTCTTTGTGTTTAGCTTGAGGCTTGCATAAAATGTCTTGTAGATACAGTCATGTGATTTAATTTGATAACAACTTAACTTCAATTGCATATAAAAACTTTGTACTTTTACTCTACTATTTCCACATTCTGTGTTCTTTCAGTCAGAGTGCTTCTTTTCATTTCAGCTTGAAGAACTCCCTTAAGCATGTTTTTCTAAGGAAGGTCTATAGGTGATGAACTATCTCAGTTTTTATTTTCTAGGAAAGACTTTATCTCTCTTTTATTTTTAAAGCATAATTTTTCCAGGCATAATAGTCTTGGTTGGCCGAGTTTTTTTCTTTCAGTACTTTGAATATATCATCCCACTGTCTTCTGTCCTACAAGATTATGCTTAGAGATCCACTGACAGTCTATAGGTGTTCCTTACATGTGATTAATCGCATTTCTCTTACTGTCCTCAAGATTCCATTTTTATCCTTGACTTTTGACAATTTTATTATAATGTGGCTTGGTGTAGTCTTTTTGGGGTGTGTCTGGTTTGGGGCCTTTTGAATTTCATGAATCTGGATGTACATTTTATTCCCAAGACTTGGGGAATTTTCAGCCATTAATTCTTTAAATAAGCTTTCTGCTCCTTTCTCTCTTCTCTTCTGGGATTCCATAGTTCATATATTATTAGTTCCACAAATCCCATAAGTATTCTTCATTCTTTTTCATTTTATTTCTTTTTTCTCCCTTGACTGGATTATTCCCCTATCTTTGAGTTCACCAATTCTAGGCCTGATTGCATCTGCTCTTGAAGATTTCTACTGCATTTTTTTTCATTTTATTCTTTTATTCTTTAGTTCTAAAATTTCTATTTGGTTCTTTTTTTTCCAGATTTCAACCTCTTTTTTGAACATCTCTTCTTGTTCATGTTTTGTTTTTCTGATCTGTTTTCAAAACTTGTCTTGTCTGTGTTTTCTTATAGCATAGCTTGCTGTGCTTCTTTAAAACAATTATGCTGAATTTTTGTCAGGCAGTTCATAGACCACTATATCTTTGGGATCCAGTTACTGGAAATTTATTTAGCTTCTTTGGTGGTGTCATATTGCTTTTATTTTTTTCATGTTTCTTCTAACCTTGCATTGATGTCTATGCATTTGAAGGAGCAATCACCTCTTCCAGACTTTACAGATTGGCTTCAGTGGGGCCATCTTGGTTTCTATACTCCACTGACTTGCTGCAGCTTCTTCATTGGACTCCAAAACTTTCTCAGAGCTGTTTTCATCAGTGGGAAATTGTAATTCATTGTTTTGTGGAGGGATGAGAGCTAGTCCTACATCTTGTTAATGTTATTCACTTTAAAATATAAATTTTGCCATAAGTGGTTATTGTCAATGATGCAAACAGTGACTTTGTTTAATCAATTACGCTATACCTCTAACACTATTTTTAAACCACTATTAAGATCCCTGTTCTCTTTTCAAATCTTTATGGAAACTATTCTCACACCTACATAAGTTTTCTTAAAAATCAACATGTCCAAAAACAGAAGTCATGATCTTCTCCCTCAAATTTGCTCCTCTTTCAGAATTCTAGAATTTATTAATAGTGAACAGTTTTCCAATCTACCCAGCTGAGCATATCAGGGGTTACCATTGACTCCTGTCTGTCTCTAATGTTCCAAATCTAAAAAAAATCAAGTCTCATTCATTATATCTTTTGAATATCTCTTTAACCCAATTCCTGCACCACTACCCTCACCCAAGCCTTCTTTAGCTCTGAATTGGACCACAGAAACAGCCTCTTAACTTGCTCTATGTCACCACTCCTGTATTTTTCCGGGTGATTTCTTGCTTAGCAGCCTAAATCATCTTTACAAAACTCCTCTGATGACATCTCTTTCTTGATACCTGTACTGTTCCAAATCCTTAATAGCTTACATGAAACTCTTGGGCTACCCTGTCAATTCCTCTCGCATCCTTTATTGCCACTAAACTCCTAAGTACCTTCACTCCAGCCATGCTGTATTTCTCTCAGTTTTTGTTGCTTCCCATATCTAGGCCTTTGCACAAGCTGTCCCCCTGCCTCACATGTCTTCTATGTCTTTCAGTTAACTCCTGTCCATCCCTCAGGGCTCAGCTTAAAGAATACTTTCTCAGGGAAGCTTCCTTGACTTTCTAAAATAAGTTTTATTAATCTATCTTGTTCTCCCACAGCACTCTGCACTTTTTTCTTTGCTGAGTTTGGTTATTCATAATTATTTGTTTAATGTTTGTCTTCCACACTAGAATGTATGTTCCATGAGGACATTAATGTAATATCATTCATGACTGTACGCCCAGTGCCTTGCCACTGACCAACATATAGTCAAGTTTCAATACATAGTTGCTGATGGGTGATTGAAAAACAGTTTTTTGTAGTTAAGGATTCAGTTTCATTGTGCAACAATACTTAAACATTAGTAGTCCATTGTATTTGTGGTTTTCTTAAGCTCTTTGACCTTATTTTCCATTGTACAAAGCTTTTTATGTATGTACTATACTTCCCTCTTCCCAGTGATGTGTCATAAATTGATATTTTTATTGGGTGAGGCCCAAGTAATATCCCTGTTTATAACTCTGATCTTTCTGTGAGCAAACAACACAAAGTGAACTTTGGTTTATCTCCTACCATAATGTAGCTGCTAATTACTGGCAAGCAAGCTGTATGCTATGGTCCACGTGACCAGTGGGGCATGACCAGAAAGGAGCGTGGAGAAGAGTGGAGCAAGGGACCCAGTAGAAGCTGTACAGCTGGACTTTCTGTCTCCCTAAAAGCCCAAAGTAAAGCAAGTGAGCACCAGGATTATGGTTCTGAGGTGAGCGAGGTCATGAAGGCACCACTGTTGGGCTTGGCTTTGTGGTCACTGCTTCTCCATCCAGGAGTGACATTCTGGACCTCCGAGGTGAGTCAGAACTGCCAGAATGGCAGCTACGAGATCAGCGTCCTGAAGATGAACAACTCCGCCTTTCCAGAGTTCATGGAAAACTTGGAAAATGCAGTGAATGAGGGAGTGGAAATAGTGAGAAACCGTCTGATTAGTGATGGTAAGACTCTAGAAACAGAATCTTCCTCCTCCCTGTTTCCACTTCTGGGGTCAAAAGTTTTCTAAGTGAAGACCTTGTATTCTTTGCCTGATGGCTCAACCTTCTCTAAGGGCCTATCCCATGCCCTGTTTCTATTTCAAGGCACTAGAGACTCAGAGAGAAGGATTTGAGTCCTACCACAGTGAGTTTACTCATAATCCACCCTACTCTGGGAATGGCTCCCACTCAGGGAATGCTAGATGATCACAGCAGTAAAATGCCCCAGATAGCATTTCAATAAAAAACAGATTTATTGTTCACTTTCAAGGAGGCATCATGTTTTCTCCTGCAGCTGCTCAGAGGCAGGGTTTGCTCTGGACCTGAGATTTCACAAGGTTGCCAGTCAAGAAGATGAATTAAGAGAGTAAAATTCATATGGATGGTGAATCTTTCTCTGTGATTTTTATTCCATCTGTTCACTCTTTACATCTCTGGTGGCTATTATTACAAGATATAGTCAATATTATAAATTTGCAATCAAATTTGGTGTTGTAGTTCTTCATTGTATCTTTGAATTATTAAAATAAACTTTATAACATCAGATAAAATATGTAGAATAAAGAGAAAAAAATCACCCCTGATCATTTCTAGCCACCTGGATATTCCCAGTGTCTTTTCACATGTTTCTCAGTTTCTTGTTTTTAAGACCATAGTCAGGATCACTATGGCATAGAAAAAATTTATATCTTTCTGATTTCACTTTACATTATTTTACAAGTGACTTTCTTATAACTGCTTAACATTCACAGCATCATGTGAATGGATATATAATATCCCTTGGAGTAGATATTCTCCCAAATAATGTAATAACTCCCTATTATAGAAAATTCTATTATTTCTAATTCCTCATGATTATTTTAAAAATACTACAGTAAACATTTTCATGTTTTTGGTTTCTTTTCCATTCTTTGAGACTAGATTGCCAAAAGTATCATTACTGAGTCAATGCTATTTCATACATCTTAATGGTTATGTATAGTTTTAAGGCAGGTATATCTAAATTTTCTTGATTTAAAATTCTGTGGTAATAACAACAGTTATCATACATCACTTATGTGCAATAATAGTCTTCTGTGCAATATACATTTCTTCAATTCTGTCTGAGACAAAATTCAAATGTAAATGGATAAAACTAGGAGGTCATTTAACAAAATGTTCTTATTTACGGAGGCAGTGTGTAATAATGGAAAGGCCATTTTGATTTAAAACCAAAAGATCTGGATTCAAGTTCCTACCTCAGAACTCTCTTCCTTTGTGATGCTGGGTAAGTGGTTTTCCTTTGTCTTTCTGATCCTTGGTTTCCTTGTTTATTGAATACCTGTCATCTACTAGATAAGACATATAACCTCTTTAGCCATCTCAGCTCTGTAAGATCGGCATTGTTGATAGTGTTTCACGGTGGAGGTCTAATAATTTTGCTGAAGTCATACAAGTTGTCTATTTGAAATAGGATTTAAACCCATATCTGTCTGGTTCCAAAGAATATTATATTTCCACTGTAAGATCTCGACCCACCATGAACAAACTTTCTCATTAAAATAAGGCAGTAGAATATTGTGGTCAGAAGTAGTGGTTTGGAATCAAACAACTCTTGGTTCACATTCCAACCTTTTATCCAAGCATTTATCACCAGTGACCTTGAGGAAGTTACTCAAGATTTCCAGCCTCAGTATCCTCACTATAAAATTACAGTAGAGAGTAGTTACCGCTTGTGGATACGGTGTGAATTAAATGAAGAAATTCATATAAGACTGAATACAATGACTAAAACACAGTAAGAACTCAAAAAATGGCAGTTGTTTTTATTGTTGTCACTGCTACTGTTGGTCTTGTTGAGAATGTTCATGTTGTGATGATTGTTATGCTGTTGCTGCTGTTAGGACAAGTTACCAGGCACGTAAAATAAACAGTGTCACGTATTGGTGAGATCTTGATCTCTTAACTCATAAACCTGAATTTGAATTCTTGCTCCATCATTTATTGATTGAGTTATTTATTTTCTCAGAGTTTTATTCATCTGATTTGTAAAATAGAGTCATTAATGGTGAGGTTATTGAATGAATTAAATAAGTGGAGGATTTGGGGATGGTGAAAAAATAAACAATGATGCTCAAATTTCTGCACATGATGATGCATTTTGTTGGATGGATGTTCATGCATAGTAAATTCAAGAAGGGCAGGTTGTGAGAGAAAGATAGGTTCATGTTTTAAACATTAGTTATTATTTGGGAAAAACTATTATTATTATTTGAAAAAAATTCTATGATGATATACTTAATGGATAAATGGAAAAAAATAAAAGTTCAAAAGTTGTGGGTGATGTTCAAATGAAAAAGACTAATATTTTTTCCTAGCACTTAGAAAACCTTTGTGGATTTTGAAGAATAGATAGGATTTGTTGGAAAATGTGAAGAAAGGAAATTCCTTTAACTTTAGAATATCAGCTCCTCAAGGATATATGCTCCATGGCTATACACCTGGTCTGTACCCTCTACATCAGGGGTGTCCAAACTTTTGGCTTCCCTGAGCCACATTGGAAGAAGTAGAATTGTCTTGGGTCACACATAAAATACATTAACACATTAACACTAACACTAGCTGATGAACTAAAAAAAAAAAGGGGGGGTCCATGCATAATTTTCATGTTTTAAGAAAGTTTACAAATTTGTCTTAGGTTGCATTCAAAGCTGTCCTGGGCCACATGTGACCCACAGGCTGCAGGTGGGACAAATTTGCTCTACATGATCTCATGTGTTGAGGGGATCTCTTTCCTGGACTTCAGCACCTATGGCCAGATGTACTTTGATCCAGCCCCATCTTCAAAGTTCTAAAGATCACCTTATATTTTATGGCATTCCATTCATCCTCTCAGGACTGAGATATCATGGTAGGCTGGGGGGTGCAGGCAGGCAGGAATGGGATAAGAAACAGCACTTGGGGTAACTGCTAATTTTAATAGTTAAGCTTTGATTTGTCATTCCATGGAAGCCATTTCATTGTCTGAAAAGTGTTCAATATTTTCTTGAGAAATCATGTAGGATTGGGGAAGATAAAAGGCATATAAAACAAAAACGGATCACATAACCATAAACTGTTAAGAGACAGCAGCCTACTTCAGTATGTTCTGCAGAAGTGGCTCTCGATCTTTTTGATCTTTACACTCTTATAAATAATTGTGGGCTCTGAAGAGTTTTGTTTATGCAGCTACATTATTGGCATTTACTGTGTTGAAAATTAAAACTGAGAAATGTTTTAAATATTTGCTTATTGAGTCATTTAAATAAAGTTATAAGTATCTGTTAAGATAAATTAAATTTCTTAATAAAACTTATATCTATTAAAGCAAAGAATAAAAGTAAGTGAGAAAAGTGGTATCAGTTTACAGTTTTGCAAATTTTTAATGTCAGGCTTAATAGAAAATACTGAATTCTTACATTTGCTTCTGCATTTAATCTGGTGGAATAATATACAGTATGTAGCCTCTAGAAAACCCCACTATTTGCTTATGAGACAAGGAGAGAAGGAAAAGCAAAGAATATCTTAATATTATGAGAATAGTTTAGACCTCCTGGACCTCCTGAAAGAGTCTCAAAGTACCTCAGGAGTCTATCGCCCACACTTTGAGAACTGCTGTTATACAGCATGTCAGGTTCAAGAATCAGACTGCCCTGGGTTCAAAACCCAGCTCAACTCCAAGCAAGTTAATATACAAGGGCTGTCCAGAAAAAATTCCAACCATAAATGCCTCTATGTTTTATGTTACATGGCTGGATACTTTCCAGACAGCTCACATACCTCTCTCTAGACCTCCATTTTCTCATTTTTAAATTGAGAAGATAAAGTATTAATTAACCTCATAGGATTCAGGGGAGAATTAAGTGAAATGATGCATGCAAACATCCATAGCCCAACACTAGGCATATAGTAACACAGGTCATCCAGTTCTGTTCTATGATTAAATGGATGAGAAACTGAGGCCCCAGAAGTGAAGTCACTTGTCCAAGGTCACCCTCACTAGATGTCAGTTCCCCTTCTCCCAGACCCCGTGCAGGATTTATACTTGGGTTTTGCTGTGCTCTACATGGGCTGCCTCAACCTTAGGATTTTAAAATGAGTCATCTTTCACCTGAAACTAACAATAATAAAATAGAAAAGTGGGTCATCTCCACTGTTCCTCATGGTGACAGGAAGTTGAAGGGGAGGAGCTGGCTTATACATTAACTATGAAAGTGTGGCCATGGTCCCGAAGCCCAGTTTTCATCACATGACTGTGCCCTGGCCTCCACTTCACTTTCTGACTCATCTTGGTGCTTTCCAAGACCTTCTCCACCCCAATTTTCTACTACTTTCCACATGTACTCTCCTATTCTTTAGGTTTATCACAGCCTCACTCAGACTATTCCCCTGGCTTCATATACCCTGTATTCTCTCTAGTGTTGTAAAAATTGAATAAGAGAAAGGGTATAAAGTGCTTAGTGCTGGGGCTGACACATGGCTACATCCAAGTGCTAGTTGCTATTAAACACATCACTGACCCCACCTCTTCCATTAATTTTCTCTAACTGATCTTACACATTAACCTCTCTTACTTGGTTAATCTCACTGAACAAAGTACGGCTGTCTCTTATTTAGATCTCTTACTCTAGAAAATATGAGAATAAGTTTCCTTGAATTTACCAAAAAAAAAAAAAGAGAGAGAGAGAGAGAGATAACATACCCCTAGTTGGTACACATATCTCTAAGGAATCTGTAGAAGTTCAAAGATATTTCCATTTTTTTTAGAAGAACAGGTCGCTGTCTTTAAAAATATTCTAATTTGGATGTTCAGAAGAACAATAACTTCTGTTGTCAACATGCTTTATTTTTCTAAAGGAATTCAAAATGTATTATATTTGACAAACCTGATTTTAATCCCATTATACATGTGAGAGAACTAAATTAGAGACATTAAAATGGCTTGTGCAAGAACACATGGAAAGTCACTCAGACTGCCAGACTGTCAAACGAGGTTTCCAGGCTTCCTATATAAAGGCCTGGCAAAAGGAAGCACCTCTCTGCTTAAGAATCAGACACTTACCTGAATATTTTTTATTGGAAGGAGAACTAAATATAAGAGACAGAACTTGGTCAAATGGTTCTGTTATCTCTCTATTTCCTTTGGAAATGTGGTGCCTAACAATACCCAAGGATATTACCATCAATGCTCTTGCCTTCATCTGAAGATGATCTATTATCCAAAGATCCTGGGCCAGAATGCATGGGTGTAGTTCACTTTGGCTTTGAGGACAAACCATGGAGGTGCCAGTGTGCACATTGGCAGCAAGCAGAACCAGCTCTTGGGAACATGAAAGAACAGGTATCATAATGTCATCGCTTCCCTAACACTCCCCAGACTCATGGAAAACTTGCTGAGTCTGAAGTTGTAAAAAGAGAATGAGGAGAATGAAAATGTTTTAAAAGGGATTGTGGGATGGTTGCACAATTATATATATTTTTTCTTTTTTTTTTTCTAAAAAAATGATTGAATTATATACTTAAGGTGGATGATTTTTAGAAATGGGTAAATTATACCTCAATAAAACTGTTCAGAGAGAGACAGAGACAGAGAAAGAAAAGAAATGACAGAGAATAATATAAGAAATCAGAACTCAAATATTCTTAGGCCTGAAAATAAATATCCATTTTTTTCCCCAGGATCAACTGACCAAAGAGAAACCTCACAACTGGCATAAACTACTGAAAAATAACACTAGTTTTCTCTTTTCCCTCATTTCTGGAAAACAGGCATAAATGTGACTATAAATGCTACCTTTATCGAATCAAAGACTGTGATTTATAAGTCAAGTGACTGTCGGAGTAGCACCTGTGAAGGCCTCGACCTACTCAGGACAATTTCAGTAAGTATCTGCCTTTGGAGGTAGAGCTCGCACCCCCTTGGCACAGGACCATGACAGTGTGAAACTTGGATACCTGTCCATGAGCGTCCCTCACATCACCTCTAGCCGTGTAGCTGAGTGATTTGAAGACAGGGTACTCAAACTTTATCCCTATATACTCCCCAGTTGATGGAGGCCCTCCAGGAATCCAGGAAAGTGCAGAGAACCTTAGCTATGTGCCATCTGCACATTTTTAGTGGTATTTAGGTGAATTATTTTGTTTAAAAATTTTTTTAATTGAAATGTTGGTAGTATCCAGTTTGCTTTTGTGTCCCTTAAGCAATACCTGAAGTGCCCTGTTAAAAATGTATTTCAAAGCTCTATACCAGAGATCTATGTTTCAGGTCATTAACATATATGCAGCCACATGTTAATTGTGTAGGTCTGAATCAGAAATATAACTTTAAAGTAGTAACTATAGTGTCAAAGTGTAAAAATGTGAGGAGAAAGATTCTTTTTCCCAATATCCAGCCCCAATCAGAGCCTTATGGAGCTAAAGCAGGCCTGGGTAGATGTTTTCAGGGCAAGGGCTACTTCTGGTTTTCTCCAACTGTCACAGTCCACTAGCTATTAATATTTATTTTCACTTACTCAAGTATGTACAGCCTACTCCATTGTGAAGAGCCGATTCTCACCTCTAACAGCTGCGCATGTGTGGCGTGCAAAAAATGTTTTTCTTTTATGTTTCGCTGCCTACTTGCTAAGCCCTGGCGTAATGTGGCATCTGCTATGACACTTTTTAAAATTCAGATGGTCATACCAAAATTATTGGACAGTCCACCTGTGGACTGCAATCAATATCTTGCCCAACCCTGAGCTAAAGAATGTTCCAAGTTCTCTAGAAGCAAGTAGGTGTGCAAAACACCCCCTTTACTACAGAAACCTAAGAAAAGACTCTCCATGAAGCAGGGCACTAGGTACAGAGCCATGGTTCCAAAGCTTTAATCAATAACATCACACCAACCACATAGGCCACACCCACGTCAGGAAGAGTGGCTGCTTACAGCAGTCATTATCCATCTTGGGATGGTGAGGAGAGAGAAAAGAGAATTTAGCAATTTCCACTTTAGGATTCTAGGAGTATTGGCTTCTTCCCTAGATCTCTACAAAGGAATGCATGACCTGGTTCTATAAAACCAAGGACAGATGTTCCTAATCACATTGCCCCCAAGAAATAGAAAACAAGCTCTATTGTCATCCAAATGGTCGCAGAACATTTTGTTCTCCTTAGCCCTGCTTTGTAGCTCTCCCTCAACCTGCAACTTGCCTGCTCCCTCCAAAGCACCTCCAAAACCAGTTTCTCCCTAATCTAGACTTCAGATACTGTTCATGTGCTCATCTCTGAGTCCTTACTCCACCACTGTACATTCTCCTCTTGATAAAGAGCCCAGGTTCACCGGCCGGCAGCTCACTAGCCATGGAATAGGTCCCTTCTCGCACTGCACCACCTCCCTCTCAGACCTCTTCATCCCTTAGTGGCCCCTTGCTCAGCCCCAGGCACGTTGTGCTGCTTCTTTCCGCTCTGCATTCTAATATCTTCATTGGCCCACGTTCTAACCTTCTGGGAGCCTTCCCCTTGCCACTTCCTTTCTTGTTGTTGTTGTTTGGTTTGTTTGTTTTTGTTTTTTGTTTTTAATATTAGGGATTAGTTTCCTTTTTTCTTTTTTTCTCCTGCAGAATAACAAACAAATGGGCTGTGTCCTCATGGGGCCCTCGTGTACATATTCCACCTTCCAGATGTAGTAAGTAGTTTGTTTTGTTGTTATTTTACTGTGAACTGAAGTCAAGGCATGACATCAGTGTTTAAATGATGGATCAGACAACAGTCTAGTCAAGGCAAGATGATCCAGAATGTTAAGGCCTCATAGTTTGCCACATGTCCATGACCATCATTCCTTTCTCCAGGTAACTCCACCCTTTTCTGTGTGGGGTCAATGACGTAGCAGTTGAGATTTATTTGCTAACACCTGAGCTTGAGAGGTAACACAGTATAAGGAAAAATTCAGAGTCCTGGCAGGGAAGGGATGACAGTGAACTTGCATAATTTGAGGAGTTTCATCAAGGAAATACTCACAAAAAAGTATGAGCAGAGTATGGAAACACAAAGGCAAGGCCAGCTCCCAGGGGCATTAGCAGGGCTCTGTTCTAGCCCTGGGTCTGTAAGTGTAGGGAAAGTAGCAAGCTTCCTATTTCATGGCATTATTTGAGGATTATATAAGTAACATACTACTTTGCACAATACCCTTATCCACTTAGAAAGGCGCTTCCCATATATTCTAGGATGAAACTGTTACTCTCTCTTTGGGACAATCGCCCTCTTCCCTTCCATTCATTTTACTCATTGTCAATCACATCACCAGATGTAAATTGTTCTATTGCTTCCCCAATCAAAATCCCTCTCACATGCTTTTCTTTCATGTGTTCAATCTTTCCCTGAATCAAAGATCACCTTTTGTCTTCACAGAGAAAACTATGCTGAAAGACCCCTTGCAATAGATTTTGGAGGGTTAACAGTCAACCTCTGAAATTTCTGTTGCAAAGTCTGCTTCTCACACTTCACACCCAGCTATACAAACAGACTCAGATGCTCTGGCCCACAGCACACCATAGACACACACCTCAGAAGCACTTTTTAAGCCCATCTTTCATACCAAAATGCAGACAAATACAGAATCTTAATCTTAATTTCATTGATTCCCAAAGGTCTCTTCTCTGACTAATTATTGATACTGCTACAGGGGGTCCCCAGAAGGTTAAGAAAATCAATTCACCTATTTATGAGGTCTTGCCATGTGCAAAGAAACAATTTAGTTTTGTTGGTGTAGAGAGAATTAAGTAAATCACAGCCATCCCCTGCCTGGTGAAATAAAGAAGTTGACAAGGACACTGGTGAGTAATACAAGGCAGAGTGAGGTAAGTTCCATCAGAGGAGTGCCAACAAGATGCTGTGGATACACAGAAGGAAATTGTTACCTCTGGTTGAGAGAGTTAAGCTTCAAGTGGAGAAAAGACCTCATGAAGGCAGTGGTGTGTACGCGGTGTGTTGAAGAATGGGTAGCATTTTAATGGGTTCGATGAGGGGAGAAGCAACCACCAGGCAGAGGGAGAGGTACGAGGGGGGACCCAAGAAAAACCAAAATTATCTTTTTTTGATGTGAGAGGGATTGTGCACTTGGAATTTGTGTATCCAAGTTTTAATCTGGAAGTTTTGAGAAGGTTGCATTACAATTTGCAGAGGAAAGGTCCCAAGCTGTGGCAAACAGATGACTGGTTCTTCCACCATGACAAGGCACCTGCCCACACCCCGCTGAGTTTGCAGCAGTTTTTGACCAAAAAAAGCATGACCCCTGTGCCCCACCCTCCCTATTCACTCAATCTCACCCTGGGAGACTTTCTGTTTGTTTGTTTCCCTGAATGAAAAAAATCCTCAAAGGGAAATGTTTTGCCAACTTGGAAGAGGTGAGACAGCAAAAGGCAGAAGCACTAAACGGCATCAAAATCAGCGTGTTCAAAACCTGTTTTGAGCAGTAGAAAAAGCGTCTCAGAAGGTGTATTGCATCAAACAGAGAGTACTTTGAAGGTGACCGAAGTTTAAACATGTAGGAATAAATACATAGTTTTTCATAAATAAATTCTGGGATTTGGGGGGTCGCCTTTTATATGCCTAAAAGCAAAGAAGCAGGAAAGTGTAGACTTTGTGAAAGTCTGTAGTAACCAGTATGCAAGAGCTGTATATGACAATAATAGAGATAGAATTAGAAAAATTAAGTCAGGCCATATGTGGGAGGTCTGGGGAAAGAGTTGCATTTAATTAGATTATTAGCCGTGCTGATTTGTTGATTGGATTTAGCTGTATCTAATTAAACACTAAGGTTGAGCAGGGAAGCAGCTCACCTTTGGGAAGGATCATTGACAACAGTCTGTAGGAAAGACTGGAGCATGCCAGGGAGAAATGACAGCAGGAAAGTCAGCAGGGGAGAGAGAAGGCCTGTGCAGCCTGAAAGCAGCTGACATGGACAGAGAAGACAGCTTTTAAAGCTATTTAAAGGTGGAATCAATAGCATTTGCTAACAATTGGATGTTGGGGTAAGGGATGGAAAGTAGTCAAAAAGGCATTGGAATCTTGAAACACTAAAGAAATGAGTAAGGAACTAAAAAGCTGAATAAGGAACGATTTTGAGAGATAAAAATATGAGATAAATTTGGCTGTGAATGTGGGGAGTTTGTGATTCAAGCAGACACCCCGTGAAAGCTTTCAGTGGGACACTGAGGTTGGAAGGGGACAGTGCTGTCCTTCACCATACACGTATTGGGTACCGGCGTATGGACCCGGCTGACGTACTGGGGCGAACCAGCCAGACAGGAGCTCTGACTTCCTGGAGCTAGCAGTGTAGTGAAGGAGACAGATATAATTAATTACCTGGTTTTAGGTATCAAGGGAAGTTTTCCTGATGGATAAAGATATATTTCATCTAGAACAGCGGTTCTCAACCTGTGGGTCACGACCCCTTTGGGGGTCGAACGACCCTTTCACAGGGGTCGCCTAAGACCATCGGAAAACACATATCAGATATTTACATGACGATTCATAACAGTAGCAACATGACAGTTATGAAGTAGCAACGAAAATAATTTTATGGGGGTCACCACAGCATGAGGAGCTGTATTAAAGGGTAGCGGCCTTAGGAGGGTTGAGAACCACTGATCTAGGGCCTGATAGATGAGCAAGAGTCAGCCAGACAAAGGGGCAAGGGAACAGCGTTCCTGGCATTTGTCAAGGCCCTGATGGAGAATGAAGTCTGATACGTTTAAGGAACTATTAATATTAGAAGGCCCATATGCTGAGCAGAGGAAGGAAAACTCTAAAATCCTCATCTGATGTCTGTCTCAAAGTTTGTCCATAGGAGAGCCGGAAATAAGGCAATGCACAGAGAGACAAGTGTGGAGGGCATGTTTTAGACTTGACCCCATTGTGGTAGCTATGGAGGCCCGCCCTCTGTCTTCTTAACCCTACTCCCCAAAGTCTGTGTGACCCAGCCTGGATGTTATGACAGCCCCGTGACAACTAATTTTAGAATAAATCGAAGTCACCAAGCCACAGATACATGAAGACACCTTGTGTGTGCTTACAACATAGCATATGATCAATAGATATCATTTTAAAGTCAGAAACCTACTTGAATGACCCTATTTCATTCTTGCCATTTATACCCACATGTTGAAACAGGTTAAAGAGGGATCTTATGTGTGCTACTTAAGTTAATCCTGATACTAGTTTCTTTCTCACCTCTTGGCATAGCCTTGACACCGATTTGAACTATCCCATGATTTCAGCGGGAAGTTTTGGATTGTCATGTGACTACAAAGAAACTTTAACCAGGTTGATGTCTCCAGCTAGGAAGCTGATGTACTTCTTGGTCGACTTTTGGAAAGCCAATAATTTGCCATTCAAAACTTTTTCCTGGAACACTGCATATGTTTTCAAGAATAGTACTGAGTCTGAGGACTGTTTCTGGTAAGCAGAATTATTCATATTCTCTGGCACTTGTCACAGCAAGAAGCATGGCAGACCACCAGGTTCGTATCAGATGCACCTTCTGCCTTTAACAGCCTTAGGAGTAGATACAAGCGCTCTTTCTTACACACAAATAAAAGCAAAGGGGCCAAAGGAAGCATAGTATCATAAATATAATCAGCATGTGTTGCTTTTACAGTACTCTTCCTAGTATTCAAAGTACATTCAGGTTAGTTTTATTGACTCCCCACAGTAAACCCTCTGAAGGAAAGAGTGTAAGTACTATGATCCCCAATTTACAGATAAGGAAAATGAAAACCAGAAGTAAATGCTTTCACATTACTGTGAAAGATATGAGACCAGAGAATGTACATTCTGCCTATACCTACAAGTAGTTAGAAGTCATTTCTCTCACAGCTTTTCAAAGCAATAAGGTGGGGAGTAGATTGAGAATAAGGTAAGAGGCACCTTTGTTGGTATGAAATCGCAAGTTTCACTCAACTCCAGCAAAGCAGGCAGAGAGATTCCTTTGATTGCGTTGCTATCTATATCTCCGTGTTGCTGCTTAATTCTGCAGTCTCTCTCCCCAGAAGTACACAGAAGACTAAAGTAAGGCACCCCTGGCATTGCACATGGAGGGAACTACAAGAATTGACCCTAGGGCCTCATCCCAGAAACTCTGGGATGAACTTAGAACACTCATAAGTTCATTTCATACGGGAGGAGAAATTATTCCTATCAACTCTGAATTTTTTTACTGTAGATTCAAAGGTTTCAACTTAACTATGGTATAATGGGGCTGATTTATAGAGCAGAGTGTCCTTCTGTAAATAGCAAGAAGCCATTAGAAAGGACCCACCAAATATCTACTTTATGTATATATGCATGAAGATTCCCTGAAACTTCCCCCATACTTTCACCAAATTAGATGTCCACAATCCTAACCAGTTTATCATGGGCTGTATTGCCTAATGCAGGGATATCCAACCTTTTGGCTTCCCTGGGTCATACTGGAAAAAGAAGAATTGTCTTGGGCCACACATAAAATACACTAACACTAATGAAGTTGATGAGCTAAAAAAGGGTCCATGAATAATTTTTGTAATGTTTTAAGAAAGTTTATGAATTTGTGTTGGGCAGCATTCAAAGCTGTTCTGGGCCGCATGTTGGACAAGCTTGGTTTAATGTGTTAATAGTGGAAATGAATTTTAGATGAATAAGTCCCAGGCATCGCTGTAAATAACAACCAAATGGCATGGAAGGCTGTGGAGAAACTAAGCTGGTCTCTCAGTTTCTCTTCTTTTCTTTTCTAGGTACCTCAATGCTCTGGAGGCTGGAGTTTCCTACTTTTCTAAGAAACTTAGCTTCAAGGATATGTTGAGGCGACAGGATGAGTTTCAGGGCATCTTAACGGACCAGAATAGAAAAAGCAATGGTAAGAAAACATGAAAATAATTTTTTGCCAACTTTTTCCTAACAATTACCACTTTCTTATGAGTCATTTTGACAAATCTACACAGTGCTATCATTATTACCTCAATTTATTTTCTATCTCTTGAGAGATCTGTAGTTGCATGCAACTCCTTTATATTATTCTTTTGTTGATTAAAACCTTATTCTATGAGAGAAATTAGAAAAGTAGGTTTCTTTTAT